>CBVK0100920502.1:0-17480 GCA_900067695.1 Picea abies | reverse complement strand
CGTATACATTTAAATCCTCATAAGTGCATTTTTTGTGTGGAATCGGGCCGTCTTCTAGGTTTTATCGTTTCACGGCAAGGGATCCGGGTGGATCCTTTAAAGGTTGAGGTGATTCTTAATCTCCCTCCTCCTTCTACACTTCTCCAGTTGCAAAGTTTGCAGGGGAAAGCAAAATTTCTTCATCGTTTTATCCCAAATTATGCCGAGATAACTCGTGGATTTACGCGGCTATTAAAGAAAGATTCAAAGTTCGTCTGGGATACCATTGCCAACAATGCTTTTGAAGCTTTGAAGTTGTCTCTAACGCGAGCTCCACTTATATTTCCCCGATTACAGTCGCGATTATTTCCTTTACCTTGCTGCCTCGGATTTATTGTAGTCGTTGATTACTTTACGAAATGGGTCGAGGCAATGTCGACATTTGACAACACTGGAAAGACCACAACATTGTTCCTTTTTAATCACGTCATAGCTCGTTTTGGTGTTCCCCAAGCTATCATAACCGATCACGGTAGCCACTTTAGGAATTTTATGATGTCCGAACTTACTGAAAAGTTGGGTCTTCGCCATGATAACTCAACGCCCTATTATCCACAAGCCAACGGCCAAGTCGAAGCGATTAACAAAGTTCTCATAACTATGCTTCGACAAATGATAGGGATTCATAAAACAAGTTGGCACACAATGTTGTTTTCGGCATTGTGGGCGTACCGGACATATGTCAAGTCCGCTACTGGGTTTACACCTTTTCGGTTAGTCTATGGTGTGGAAGCCATTCTCCCTATCGAATGCGAGATACCCTCTTTAAAACTAGTTGTTGAACTCCTACCCAACACTTATGTTGAGGAAGAACGTCTTTTGTATCTTATGCGATTAGACAAAACTTGACGTGATGCCACCCTAGTCATAGAAGCTCAGAAAAAACATGTCAAGGCCCAATACGACAAGCATGTGAAGTCTCACGTTTTCTCCAAAGGTGATCTTGTTCTTCTCTATGAACAACATCGAGATATGTTAGGAGCTGGGAAATTCGAACCCATGTGGCGAGGTCCTTATATCGTTCGACGAGTTTTTGAAAAAGGAGCTTATGAGTTGGTAGATTACGATGGTATCCTTTGAGTGAACCCAGGAATGGGTTGTACTTAAAGAAGTACTATGCATAAAATCATCTGTGCACAAGTACTTGTATTTGTATTGTATCATACTTCTTGTGTGTTACTATAGTTTGCTTTTGTTGTTATCTGGTCTCTGCCCTTATGTGATGTCGTGTTTGGTTTCCAGATGTCGGAGTCTTCGCTACCCTATATTGGTTTCGTTGATGGCGCCAGCCGTAGTACTCAGAACCTTGCTTCCGCTACATGGGCAATTTACACCCTTACAAACGAACTTGTATCCTTACGAGGTGTGTGCCTCGGTCGTGTGACCAACAACATTGCAGAGTATAGCGTCGTTATTGAATTATTGGTTGATGCTATCTCGCTCGGAATTCATCATTTGGTTGTGCGATTTGATTCGCAGCTTGTAGTACTACAGTTAAGTAATGTCTACACTATTCAAAGTCCGACTTTGTTACGGGTATATTTGCGAATTCGCCTCTTGGAACGTTATTTTGATCACACTGAATATCAACATATTCCTAGATGTCTAAATACATTAACAGATGCATTGGCTAATTATGTATTGGACAGACATTTGAATCATTTATAAATCAATCACATCAATATTCACACAATATAAGGTAAACCGGTAGAAGTCGTCTTTATATATAACGATCAAAAGGGTTTTTTACAAAAACTTTGTCCGAAGACCAAAATGTCAAAATCTGAAGCTCATAGCTTCTACAAAGTGACGTCATGGATGACGTTCATGGTAACACACGACTGCCCGAGTAACCCTATGAAGCAGTCGACTCATGGATGCTGATACTCCTACAGTATGACATTGATCGCGTCGTGGAACCTCTTCCATAGTCATGTCTGGAATATCTGCGATCAAGCCCTCCAGATTTTGTTCCACCACTTGATAATCCTCAGCATATTGTGGCGTTGCCGCTACCTCTCCTCGCCGCTGAATGGGAGAAGTACCAGGAGGTCGGTGAGGTCCAACATCTGTGTTATCAACAAACGATCTTGGTTATCAACAAACGATCTTGTATTAGTCTTTGGACGAACATATAAAACAAAAACATTTGAATATGATAAAAATTCAAAAACATTTAAAAAGAGAAAATGTGTGTACTTCTTACCAAGGTCCCACCACTGAGCATCCTCTGGCAGTACTAAATCCGGATCTCCTCGAAAATCAAAGCCAGCATAAGCATAGTTTTCAACCATCAACAGTTGTGGTTGAAGTCAGTCAAAGAAAGTATCATCATACTTGATGATCGGTCCTGCTACGTGCCGGGCTATGAGCCGACACCATCTCAGCATCCATGGATCCCTGGGAGCCGGTATATTCCACTCTACCTACAGCCTCAGTAATGGGACCCTCTCAAGGAAGAAGGACACCAACAAAGATCCATACCCAAATTGCTTCAGGTCACCTTGTCTACATTTGGTCAACTGCTTTTTTATACTACGAAGCATAGCATCTGCCTAGTTGAACACCCAATGCTCAGTACACTCAATAGCATACTGGAAGTAACTATGTAACGCCATGTGAGGAGCAGAACTCCCAGCCATCCGAGCTATGGTGAATAGGATAGTACGGAGGGTCAAATCTCGTACCCCCCAAATAACTACTTTTCCTTTCTTTCTCTCAGCCTCAAGAACACAGTGTAAATGGCAGTACTCACTCATCTGCAGCCCACCACCTCTACTACCAGTCAGGCTCACATAGTACCCCTGTCGTGACAATCCAGTAAAAAAGTAAATGTCCTCAATATATAAGGACAGTGTGTGGACCCCCACATGAAATACCTGTTGATTAGGGTCCCACATATGCACGAGGTACTCTAACAACCTGACTTGGGCCCTCATGCCTGGGATACGAAAGTACTTCAGGAGTCCACAGTCTCTCAAAGCAGCAATAGTAGGTGGATGATTTTCGGCCATTGTATTTTCCTCTTCGTGCTCCCTTTCACGCCATTCAAGCACCATTTTGATGGCCAATTATCTGCATAAGAGGCACAACAAGAAGATTAACAACTTTTTTTTCATGATTTGGTTCTTGTTCATTGGGTAAATTTAAAAAAAAAAATTGAGCTTTGCGGTTCTCGCAGGTGCCCTATGTGCACAGTGCGAGAACCTCGCAGGCTGCCTTAGGATCACCTACGAGAATGCCCCATTCTCGCAGGTCCTGTGTAGCCTGCCTGCGAAAATGGCAGCGCGCAAGTAGGGCTTGTAAAATCAACCCAAAAATGAAATTTAACCAATGAAATTGCAAAATTAAACCATGAAAATGTTAAGGACAAAGAGCCTACCTCACTCTCGCTGACGGCTCGCTGAATGGATGCTCGTAACTCACGTAAACTGACGCCGAACTTTGAGGGTAAAAGAGGGGTTTTTGAGCTCAAATAGTGGAAAGGTAAAAATGATGTGGTAAAAAGAGTATTTACTCCTTTTATTTACTTTTACTATGTCATTTGGTTTTTTATGATTATTTATCTATTAAACCCTAATCCCTAATGCCTTTTTGAGTGTAACTTTTGCAAGCGTAACAACTTTGATGGTCAAATACAGGGATGCGGACATGTTTTCCTTTGACATTGCGTGTTTTTGACTGTTTTTTATGATTTTTTGTATAAAACCTCGAGCGTGGTCTTTGTCCATTCTTGCGCTCATAAATACATGAGAACGCGATTGAGCATACTTTTATCACTTTTTCGGGCTCAACAAGGTTATACGAAAAATGAACCCCCCTGGAGTCCTCTTTAAGCTCTTTTCAGACTCTCTAAATATGAAAAGATTGCCGAGCGATCTTGTTCTTTTCACGCTCGTTAAAGTATTTGAAGAAAACGTCTATTGAGCGATAGTTTATCTCTTTTTCGGTCTCATCAGACTACTTTATGAAAAAGGAATTGAGAGAGTTCTCTTTTAAGTGTTTTTCCAAACTCTATAATCTTGAAAAAACCTTCGAGTTTTCCATCTCTGGACTCATTAAACAAACATTGGCAGACCCGTAATGGGACCGAACCACTCCTTCCTAGGGTTCGTTAAAAATACTCTGAGGGACTCATCCAAAGGATGAGATTACATTACAAGCATATGTTATCCTCCTCAATCTTGCGTAAAAATAAAGAGGTACTCGCCAGAAATGGTGGGGGAAAAATTGGGAAAGAAATGTATCTAAACCTGTATTCTATGGAAGAGTCGCTTTTGAACATGACACCCTTTCACTTGATATGTGTCTAGGTTGGAAAATTCACTTGTCTCCTGATCATAATCCTATAAGATTACAAATTGTTCTGTGATCCTTGTTGTTGAGTCAGTGTTTCCAAGACAGTTGTCGTGTCGTCAATATGTTCAAAAAGATGTCCAACCTGAAAAGCCTTCTATTGCGTTGGCCATTTCTACAGTCTTTAATCCTTCTATTGCATCGTCCATCCTTGAGTTAGTCTTGAATCACTTGTTACTATGATCGACATCAAATCTTGTTACTTGTTTCGTGTCATTGATGTGGGATAAATTAAGGCCCTCCTGTGATGAGTCTTTTCTTGTTGACTTCAACTCATTATCCAGGAATTAGACTTAGAAACCAATTGGTACCTTGGAACTTGCATGCCTCAATGGCAGGTTTCCTCGCTTTCGACAGTGGGTTTTCATTATTGACCCCTGATCGGGAGATTCCATCGAGTGTTCAACTTCAGCTCATTTATTCACATTCATTGGATTGTATTAGTGTACCTTGGGAGTCATTGACATTAATGGTGATTTCCCTCGCACTTGTTAACGGTATACACTAATGACTGGTAATCAAGTGGTTTCTACCATGTTCGACTTCAACACATGTAATCACATGGTTAGATTCGTACTATCGGGTGACGGGATTGAAGACCCTGTATATTTTCTAACAGGTCCAGGTTGCGTTGGAGTATATTCAGTGTACTGTTGCATAGATCCACATTGTATGTCTCGTGGCTATGTTCAAATTTGAGTCTTTAACACATAGATCCACAGTGTATTTTTGGTGGCTATGTTCAGATTTGAGTCATATTGGCATGGATCCACAGTGTATGTTTGGTGGCCATGACCTGTCTTACTTGACATGGATCTTTGCATGTCAGCATTTATTCTTTGAGTCATTTGTATTCTGAGTATGGGAATTCCTACCTCAGTGATGATATATTATTGTACTATATTTCCTTGTTTGTTGGCAGGTTTCCAACCGACTGTTCCTTGTTCCCTACACACACTCGACAAAGTATTTCAGCTATCACTCCGTTCTAACTTCATACTTTGGGGGGCTCTATGTTATACATTATTTTCATCATCCCTATGATTTTTAATGATGTAAATCTATCTGTTGCCTTCAGAGGGGTCATTCTAACTTCATACTTTGGGGGACTCACTGTTACACATTATTTTCATCATCCCTATGACCATTAATGATGTAAACCTATCCTTTGTCTTTAGAAAGATCAATGGACTTAATCCTTGAAGAAGAATGAAGATACTTTTTCTAAGAGAGATGAAATTATACTTTTCCTTTGTCAAAAAAATTATAAAAAGGGATCATCGCACCCTTCCTAGTGTTAAGGGTGTAACGATATAGGATCGTCACAGGTTGCACCATGGTGTCCTGTGACGTCAATGCAGTTTTCTCAATGTTAAGGGTGTGACAATTTTTGTACGAAGGAAAAAGAAGAATTTCTCAAAAGTTTTAGAAGAGAAGCTTCAAGGGTAAGTTGGCCTCCGATCGGTTTGGATCTGAGTCGCATCCTTGATATCTTGGGATCATCCTAACCTCCTCACCCTATTATTTTCAACTTATAAAAGGAGAGGAGTTCTCATTGGGAAAGTTAGCTTGATTGGGTTTTTGAAATTATCTTGGAGCTTGATGAGTTTTGATAGAATTATGATTTATGTTGTCAAGGTAGATTGTTAGTAACTCAAACTTACAGTCTCATAATCCTTGGAGAAGAAGTGTGTGGGAATCAAGGAAATGTTGGAAGGAACCTTACAACATCAAGGCATTGGTTGTATTCTCCTTTTCATATCTTTAATACAATGATATATTTCATTCCAATAAAATTGGTTGTATTTTATTGTATGACTCCTTGATCACATACATAAGTTTTGTTGAGTATACGTTGCTTCTTTCACTTCATTGGCTTGTTTCTTTTTACAAGTTCAGCATCCCATAAGCCTTGGAATGGAGCGAGGATGAAACTAGTGAGGACAAACAACATTTAAAAGGTATGTCATTTATCTCTTGTTAGTTAAGGACAAACAACATTTAAAAGGTATGTCATTTATCTCTTGTTAGTTAGTATGCTTGATAATTAAAACTTAGGGAAAGCTTTATATTTTGTCTTGTTTTGTTCTAGTTTCAGGGTGAAACTAGGGAGATATGTTTGTGTCCGCACTTAGCGATTAGTCTAATAACAGGAAGATAATGCAATCATCTAAGGGTGGCTAGGGCATGCAAGGTATAAGGAACTTCTGAAATTAAACAGATTATGAACTAAAGGAATGTGTTGTGACAATAGATACAAAGAAGTAGTTTTATGCAAATGAAGGCTTCAAAGAAAGATAATATTTGACAATAGTGACAGATTGAGGATATTGGTGTCTCCAGTAGGTTGGTCCCTACATATTGTTGAATTCGTTTTCAGTTAAGGAGATTGGTGTCTCCTACAGGTTGGTGCCTACAAATATAGAAGTTGTAGGTTGGTTCTAACAGACAATGTCAAGTTGGTGCTCAACTAAGGAGATTGATGTCTCCTACAGGTTCATGCACGCAAAACTTCTAACGGTAGGTTTATGCCTACATGATTAAATAAAATAATTATTTTATGTTTTTCTCCCATTTTAGTTTCCACGTTAAATATCTGTGTATTGTGGATTGTATGTTTTTGTTTTTATCTTTAAATATTATAGTTGGTAAAGTAACACATTGATAAATCTTGTAATAAAATAAAAATTAGTCTTATACTGATTCACCCCCCTCTCAATATAAGTAAGTGTGACAACAATTGGTATCAGAGTGGGTTCCTTCAAAATAGTCTAACCATTGGAAGGTGAGTCCCTGTAATACACATGGATAAATAGGAAGGTTTCTCTACAAATAGAGCTCCAGTATTTGATGGATCAAACTGTGCATTCTAGAGCATAAGAATGAAAAAAAATATGAATGCACTTAGATATGACATATGGAATGAAGTTGAGAATGATTACACAACTCCAACAAATCCACCTGTAGATTCAGCTAAAAAGAATATCAATTACTATGATTCTAAGGACATGAGTACAATCCAATTTGGTCTAGAAAAATCATTATTTGTCAAATTCATGCATTATTGTTCAGCAAAAGAGATGTGGGAAAAGTTGCAGAAAATATATGAAGGGGATGACAAGGTCAAGAAGGAAAATTTCCAAACCCATAGAGGACAATTTGAGACCCTCAAGATGAATGAATAGGATGGTATTGTATCTTATTTTCTTTGATTTGATGAGATCGTCAACACTATCAAAGGATTGGATGAAGATATTGAAGAAACCATCATTCTACAAAAAGTTCTTAGATCACTTCCCTCAAGATTTAATCCCCAATATATATGCCATTGAAGAATTAAAGGACCTAGACAAGCTGACAATGGATGAGATGCACAAAATCCTCACTACATATGAAATGAGGATAGAACGGGATAATCCATCAAAGCTATCAAGGAAGGAATAGTCCTTCAAGTCATCAAAGAAGAATACAAGATGAGTGACAACTCAGATAGTGAATCAGATGCAAAAGAAGCCAACTTTGTCAGAAAGCTCAAGAGGGAGAAGGACAATACAAAGGTAAGCTTCCCTTCAAATTCTTTATTTGTGGATAAGTAGGACACTTTTCCAGTAAATTTCCTTATGCATAGAATGGAAATAGAAATCATTCTAGTTTCAAAAGGTACAAGAAGGGTTAGACTGAAAAAGTAGAGAAATTTCTATAGAAAAAAGAAGAATCTATATACCAATGAATACAACAACTCGTTTGATGATAATGACAATGAAACAAAATAAATTATCTTTATGGATTTAGAAACACGAACTAATGTCCTAGAATGTGGAAATGTAGAATCAATAGAAGAAGATAATTTTGAGATTGATGTAGAAGTAGATCTTAAAGGAGAGCTCATGTGTGCTCTAAATGAAATAAAGAAACTAAGGAACAAGAAGAGGCTACAAAAGTAGCAGTTGAAGAAGTACAGAAAATAAATAATTAGTATAAAAGAAAGTTCTGATGAAGCTGAACAGATCATCATCAGCTTAAAAACCCAAGTAAAAGTGGCAAAGAGAATTGAAGAACTCTTAAGAACCCAACTAAAAGAAAAGAAAGATATTTGTAGCAGTCTACAATATGAAATAGTTTATCTAAGAAAGGAGTTGGAAATATCACATACCAACATGAAATTTGAAAAGAGCTCTACAACCTTGAATGAAATTCTAAACTATCAAACATCACCATTTGACAAGATTTTTCTTGGTTATAGCGAAAAGAAGGAAGCTACTAATGAAGAAGCCTGAACCTCTTTAAAACAATCAAGTGAAGAAAGGACCAAGATTTATATTGATATACTCAAAACAATTATCAAGGTGGAAGAAAATGGGAAGGAAGAACAACATGTTCCACACAAGACAAATCTTCCTCGCAAGCAAAGAACTAGGAAAACTCTCCCATCAAGATGGAATCACACAATCAAGTACCAAAATTCTTTCCTTGGATATTGTTATTCTTGCAATGGTTTTGGTCATAAAGTAATATATTGTAGAAAAAATGTAAGAGATGGTTACATGAGGAACAACAAAAGAGATACCCCTAGATTCTCAAGGAGAAATTACAACGCATTTTCCCCTTTGTTGAACTATATCATCATATATTATAACTAAAATAATTTTAGGCATGTATCAAATTTCTACAGAAGTAATTTCAGGAAAAAACTAAAATAGGAAGTGCCAACAATCACGGAAAGAAATCAGGAACAAAGGGAACAAAAGAAAGAAAAATCCGTATTCATTCAAGTTACACTTTGTGCACAAAATAATAAGGATAAAAGGTACATTGACAGTGGGTGCTCTAGTCACATGACATGAGATAAACAAATTTTATCACCTTGAATAAGAATGAAGGCAATGTTACCTTTGGAGACAATGGTATTTCAAAGATAGTTGGAAAGGGCACTCTTAGTCTTGACAATGGAAGAGCTAAGGTTGAAAATGATTTATGTGTTGAAAAATTGAAACATAATCTTCTCAAAGAAAGCTAGAAGTGTAACCAAGGACACACTCTTACTTTTGACTCCCGAGAATGTGAGATTAGAAAATAAAATTCAGGCAAGTTGGTTGCAAAAGCAATGAGAACCCCAAACAATGTATACATTCTTGATGAAATTTCATGGAGAAGATAGATGAAATTTGGACGTGGCATAAAATAATGGGTCATGTGAACTTTGAAAACTCGATAAATATCAGTACAGAACAAGTAGTAAGAGATATGCCAAAGATCACAAAACCCTCAAGCATTGTTTTCAACCAATGCCATCATGGAAAACAATCAAGGGTGAACTTCAAGACAAAGGAATATGCAACATCCAAGCCATTCGAACTCATGCATATAGGTATATGTGGACCAAAAAGAACAAAAATCCTACAAGGAGAAAGCTACTTTATGTTTCTCATTGATGATTATACAAGAATGACTTGGGTTACCTTTCTCAAAAATAAATATGAGGAATTTGAAAATTTTAAAGCATTCAAAGCTTTAGTTGAGAATGAGACCGATCTAAAAATAAAAAGTTTAAGGTCAAGTAATGGAGGTGAGTTCACATCCAATGAATTTGAAGAATTATGTGAAACGCATGGAATAAAAAGATAGTATGTAGATGCAAGAACACCTCAACAAAATGGAGTAGTTGAAACAAAAAATAGACATGAACAAGATATCACTAGGACAATGTTGAATGAAGAAAAATTATTAGACTATTTTTTGAGAGAAGAAGTTTACTCTATTGTCTACATTATAAACAGAGGGAAAATCAGAGTCAACGGTGATGAGACACCCTATTAGTTATGGAAAGGTTGGCCAACATCTTTCAAACACTTCATAATATTCATAATCAAATGTTACATCAAACGAGATGATAAGGATGTAGGCAAGTTTGACTCAAGAGCATATGAAGGAATTTTTCTTGGTTTTTCATAAAGAAGAAAATCCTATAGATGTTACAACAAAAGACTGCACAATATTGTTAAAAGCATAAATTTAAGAATAGATGAAGAAACACCACACAAGTACCAACTAGAAGCACAAGAAATAGATTACAGCAAATAACAAGAACAAAAACAAAGTAAAGAAGAAAAGTAAGAAGAAAAAAATGACAAGATACACAAACACCATCAAGGTTTGTGCAAAAAAATCATCCCGAAAAATTGATTATTGGTGATAAAAATGCTAAGACTCCGACTAGGAGAGAACTGACAAGAAGTTATGAACACATAAATCTCTCCTTACTATCCAAAATAGAGCCTAAAGTTTTTCAGGAGCCAGTAATGATCAACATTGGGTGAATGCTATGGAAGAAGAGTTAAACCAGATTGAAAAAAATCAGATATGGGAACTTGTCCCAAGACCCAAAGATAAAAATGTGATTGGTACAAAGTGGGTATTCAAAAATAAGTTAAATGAAGATGGAAAAGTAGTAAGAAATAAAGCAATATTGGTCTGTAAAGGGTATTCTCAAGTATAAGTGTTACGAGGAAAATATCTCCATGGCTAGGGGAAAACCACAACAAATGGAATGACACCCAGAAATCAACTCTAATCTCAATTATGCTATATAAATGAAATACTAACAAGAGAAGGATAGGATCCTACCTCGTCTAGACATCCAAAGAAGACCACCGTTGAGCACATGACCCAAAGATTTATACCTGCAACTTGTATTCAACAACCAAGATATGCAAGAATGTGGTAATGATATATAATGTTAGCATATAAATCAACATAATCTGATATATAATGTTAGCATATAAATCAACATAATCCATTAACATACATAAAAAATATGCACATGGAAAGAAATATAAATATTTGCAAGATATCAATTGGACGAGAAAAGAGTATTTCTATTAATATAATTAACAAAAGTACATAGGTGACAAAATATTGTAATGGTACATATTGGAACCGAGAAACTAAGTCCCTCCAGCTAGGCCTCCACCACTTCAATCCTCCAAAAAGGAAAGCTCACATGTAGGAGTCAATGAGGTTCTCCATCACAACATAGGAAGATCATGGAGGATAAACACAAGAAGTTCAGACTTTCAAGGATAAAGGGATGTAGACTAAATTGAGGTGAAATTTATCGAGAGTATTTTTTCTCTCAATATGATAATAATCCTCTCAAGGCTTGGATATGGCTCAATTTATCGTGACATGGCATGGAAACCCGATGCAATTTTAATTTTTTTGAGTGCCAACCCTGATGTATGTGGGTTGTAATGAAGAATCCTGCATATGTACACATGTTCTGTAACTCGCAAGTCACGTACATGTATAAAAATATGAATTTTAAGCTCTGGAGTGATAAAAAAAATGGGAAATGAAGTCTGCAGAGGGAAATGGAAGGCCATCCAAGAAACATGCATGGAGTGTGGAAAAAATTTCTATAATAAGAAGGTATTGACTTTGAAGAAACATTTTCTCTCGTTACAAGAATAGAAGTCATTAGAATGTTTTTTTTTAATTTGCAAGCTTCAATAATTTTAAGGTGTATCAGATGGATGTCAAGTTAGCATTCCTAAATGGAGATTTATAGGAAGAAGTGAACATTAGAAAGAAGTGCACAATGAACATCCTAAAGGATTCTTGTTGTCAGATGATGAAGATTATGTTTACAGATCGAAAAAATCACTTTATGTATTCAAGAAATATCCCAGAGCATGGTATTCAAGACTTGAAAAGTACCTGCAGCAACAAGGTTTCAATAGAGGAATGACAAATAGAAATATTTACATCAAAATAGACAATGCATAGATGTTAATCATTATAGTTTATGTGGTTTTGTGTGTGCACAAAAACCTCCCTATTTTCTTCTCTTATGTTTTCTCTAAGAGAATAAATTTCCCCCACCTTCAAATCCTTATACTGGAAGCCTCACACCCTCTATCTCGTGCAAATGGCTAAGCCCAAATTTTTCCTCCCACTCTTCCTATTTTACCATCTGTATTTTTTCTTCAAATCACTCTAACCCGTTGATACACATTTTGGCAAGTTTCCTCTTTCTTCACTGATGTGTATCATGTCAGTGACCTCCCTTCTTTATCTGTTGACATAGCCAATATTGGCGCGTTAGTGATTTCCTCACTAGATACACCTGTGTGCTCCCGCTAAAATTTGTCGACATACAAAGATTTATCACCGGAAAAGTTTGTGTGATCAATGTTGGTACATCAGAGATGTTCACACGATTGTATTCTCCATGTATATCCTTACACTGGTGGACTTCCTTTCATCTTCGTTGATACAGAGCATATCAACAAAGTCCTCTCTTTTCTCTCCAACACATAGTATATCAATGAGGTTCTCTCTCTTTTACCAATGCACTGCATGTTGACAATTTTCCCTCTTTCTTCATCGATGTGCCAATAGAAGGATTCCAACCCCTTTTCAACACTGATCACATCAATGTTGATCTTATTTCTCTTGTCAACACTAACCCTATGAACAATACACACCTTCGACTTGAGGGCCATCCTATTCTCCCCCCGCTCGGATCCTTCTTGTTCCACCTGTAAGTCAGTCAAGCTCATATGATTTATAATGATGAATATTGTTATGACTAAACATATATCTGACAACTTATTGCATATCACACATGATCTACTTGATTTTTCTATCGTAATTAAGTTTGTTTGTGTCACTAATAGCATTCATCGCGCATATCGTACCATCTTGCTTACTTTGCACTTTTTTATTTTATGACTAAACCATGATCATGAAAGTACCATATATCATCATATGGTTCAACCACAACATCCGTAGGTCTTGTGTCGGCTCCGAAATGCATCTTAGAAGTAAATTAGTCCTTCCAACTCCATTGGTTTTTTTCGTGGATTTATATTTCTGTGACACTGATAGGTTACCTCATTTTTTATCGATGAACTAGGATCCTATATAGAACAAATGACATTGGAACTTATAGAACTCAATTATGGCGAAGAAACAACGAAAATGGATCTTTGATTTTCATTAATTAACGCATTTTAGCGTAATTTTTCGGCATTCGTCAATGTTTATTTTTTATCACCAGAAAAGGGAAATTGTATGAATTTCATGATTGTTATTCCAACGCAACTGATAGAATCGAAATATGAGGCTCAGAAATTCCAAAATGATCACTAGAGAGTTCTCGCCCAAACCAACCTCATCATTCATTTAATCAATGGAATTTTTAAATGGCAAGGTTAGTTGGCTCACCAAAAGTGCCTCCACACACTCTTTTCATTGCAAAAAGAAGTACCCCAATCGGAGGCCGTATGAGAAAGTTATGAGTATTCAAAATTTCCTCCAATAGCATTGGCATAAGGTTTACATCCTTGGGTCCCCGCCACCACGCAAAACTGCTTAAGAAAGATGTTTCTTCTTCGCAAAGGACGTTGAAGTTTAATATTTTAGATTTGATTTTCATGATCATTAAAGAGGATGACATTATCATATGGTATAATGCTTGGGTTATATAATCATTAGTTTATAAACTAATGACTCGGATGCCCATTTTGTGTGTTTTGTATACCTTTAGAAAGGTGTTTCTGATATCTACAACTTAACAAGTATATGATTTGGGAAATTCCTCACCAATTATTCACATTTTTCAGGATTAATATATAGCACATTTTCAATAGCCCCGAAGAACACGACACCTCAATCAAGAGTAGATGAACCCAAAACCAAACTCAGGGAAGCATATACAAACTCTCACTTCGTTAATTTTCTATTTCTATGGTTTCAAATTATTAGTTTTAATGGTTTATTTTGAGGCTACTCTAAGATCACGCATTTGTTGCATGTCGAATGGTGTCAAGTACCAACACCAAAGGAAGACCATACTCAGCAATCTGAATAGGTAGCATGTGAGAAAATCAAACCATGAAGGCACAAGCACTGTGCATCAAGGAAATTCTTCAAGTTTGCAGCAATACCCTTGCAAATATGATCTACAACCCAGAATGATAGAGCCACAATAACAACAACTATCACAACAGTAGAGGAATAGTGAAATCATATCAAACTCAAATGGCTCAAGAGGAAGTCTGAACCTTATGATGATCAACTATCAAACTCTAACAAGGAACAGTTTCCCATGTCCATGACCAATCATTATGATGGATGAGGTGCAATATGGTCTAATTTGTGGTGGCCCACTGACACTAAAAGACAAACCCAAAATGAAATGGTTATCTTTGTTCTCTCATCATCACAAAGAGAATAAGGACAAATGTTGGTAAATGAAAATTCATGGGAGAAGGGGGGAATCCAAGAGTCACATTGAACTCCAATAATTACAGGGATTGTGTCCAATAAAAGGTATTTTTGGATCTTCAAGTATTGTACATTTTCTAAACTATTTTTGGGAATACATTGTTAACTGAAATTAAGAAACCCTCCTGGGAGATTTCATGTACTATTACATAAAATTTTGATGAGGAGAATCCAGGTTGGCCAAGTGATTTTCTGAAGAACTTTGATTCTCGTGTTGGACGTATTGTGGACTATTCCTTTGTGTTTTTCTCAGAACTCGGGTTGTGTAAGGATGTAATTCATATTGGAGATTATTCTTATGTATGGTAGTTGCATTCGTATTTATGTTCTTCGGAGAATGTTTTTCTAAATTCATGGGTGTAGGACCATAAGTGATTGTTTAAATGCTAGACTATTCTATATTTGCAGTTGTTTATTCATATTGATATCTCTTCTCTGTGCAAACTATTTCCTAGGCCCTTAATAGAAGTATGGTTGGTTCTTTGTTTTCTTTATGGTTTCCTTAGTTTAGTTCAAACACATGCATATTATATTAGTTGTGTCTCATTATTTAGATTAGGAAATATTCATCGGTGGACTGGGCTGCAACCAGTAAAACCAAACCAGAAATGGATGTCATGATTGAATTTGAATGGGTTCCCTATTCCAAATGATGAGAGTTCTAATTGGTACTTCTTATTGTAGGTAATCCCTACTGTGGACAAAGGGTGATTCTGCCTACATCAATAGAATTGGTGCTAGGAGGGAAAAATGACAAGCCTACCCATGTGGATTCATTTCATTGAATTTTAAGCAACCTATGGCTCCTCTCTATATCTTTGTATGGGATGACTCTTTGAGTCTTCTAAGACCAACCAGAGTCATATCAATTGAGACAGTTAATCTCTTATCAAACTTAAAGTTTGATGGTGAAGGGCATGTCTCTGCATTCACACATATTAATCGGTTTAACATCACTCAACAAAGACTTAAGATTGTTTGGGACAATGGAACATGTCAATTATTTATCCTCGCATTCGAAGGGAAGATTAAATCTTGGTTTACGACATTGCCAGCGGAAACAATTCATAGTTGGAAAAAATTCATGAAAATATTTATCATTTCTCATGACGATTATGTTGATCAGGAACTCTTCAATGAAATTGCAGAAGTTCATAGGCCTAGAAAAAATTATATGGATGATTTCTTTCTAAGAGTCATGTAGATTTATTATAGATTTCCTAAAAATGACAAACTCATAGACCAAGAAATATTGGATCGGTTTTCATATCTAGGTTTTGTTCCCAAATAATATGATTTGGGCACTCAAATCATCTCTCATCCACAAGATTTGAATCTTACCATGAAGGATACGAGGTACATGATCTCTAACCAACACTTTGTTACAACTATGGGGGAATCCTTACTAGAAATTTTAAACCCCTTAGCCTCGGAGTGTGAACCATCTATTGTCCCCCCTTCAGAAAATCATGAACATACTTTGGTCTATGATAAATCTCTTATTGAAGAAATCTAGTCATTTTCATAATCTGAAGACCTTTAGTCTCTTTATACAAATATTTTTTATGTTAATCACTCACATGAGCACCCACATGTTTATCATGCAATGCAGCCTATACACTTTTATTACAATAGAACACTAAATAAAAAATAAAAGCAATATTCCCAAGATTTTATAGATCAAAGAGTCACTCTTCATGACAGTGCATCCAAGATGCACGAAGTTCTAAGTCATCTTCCATTTCTGGAACATGTTGAATCACAATTTGATCTCGATAACCCTGTTTTTATGACTATTTTGTTGTTCCAGAATTGAATGTGAGCATCAATATATCATTCATTAATCCTATGAAATATGAAATTTATGATCCCAATGCACAAATGCTAACAACATAAAATAAGTATGTAGAGAACAACATATTTTATGGTCTGCACGAAGAAGTCACATCAAATGAACAACTCATCACCATACAAGGCACAAGAACTGTTGAGTTGATCCAAGAAATATTGTCATCTAAATTTGATCCAAAATCACATGTTAATCCTCAAGGGAAGATGCATCACTCATCCTAGGATTATATCTCAATACTCCAGCAATACTCACATGATTTCAATGATGTTCTAGCAGAAGGTTTGGAGTCATCTTTCACTCAATGTTTCCCTCAAATAATCAGACATTATTCCTCCTCTCAACATATGGGTTATGTCAAATGTGAGCCTAGGGAGACTTGCATGGACCATGAGGCACTTAAGTTTCAACCAATAGTTATGTTAGGTTCTCATTGTCTTTCTTCGACCCTTAGAATGAATGATGCCACTCATACTAAGACTCTCCCACAAATTACATTGCATATAGATTTCATTTATGGGTTTCGTCAGGTATGCCACTCACTTTTGAGTTCCCTCCAACAATCGTATGGTGTTCATTGTAAGTTTTATGATGGAATTAAATCTTGGTTGGAGGAATCCTACGTGTTTACATTTTCCGTGAACCATGACATTGTAAAATTTAACATGTTTCGTAGTGATTTGCTTGAATCAATTTGTCCTAGGTTTGACCCCTCACTACTCCATTTTTTGTAGTTGACTTATGATGAACATATGGTTGTAGGTTTGGATTTACTTGATTGGATACTTCGGCACTATGCTTTCATTGAACCCTTTTTCAACCAATGTAGGATAGGTTAGGAATAGGAGTAGCTTAGTTCTTTTTCTTCATTCTTTCCTACCTTGTTTAGATGTTTTCTTTTGTTTTCATTTGTATAGCATAGATCTGGACTTGTCTTGGTTTCTTC
>CBVK0100920501.1:0-14018 GCA_900067695.1 Picea abies | reverse complement strand
TATATATATATAAAGCTATATCAGCCCCATGGCAAAGATACCAACTTGAACCATCGACGCAGTTTAAGGAAATAAATATCGCCATAATTCATCCTACAGTAGACAAGTTCCACTAGTCTACATGCAAGCATCATCAGTGATCCCACCACAATACAATCTTTCAAGTAACTATTACACATTATTTCTGAAATATCTGATATTAAAAGTAATTTTTTAACCCTCTACATTTTTTGGTTATAAGTTAGGAAAGACTAATAGAGATTTTGGCTTCTCCCATTGTGTCAACATTTGTTGAGCATGCACAAAAACCTCCTTGTTTTCCTCTTTTATATTTTCTCTAAGAAAATAAATTGGGTATCCCTTCAAATATTTCTACTAAAAGCCTTGCACCCTCTCTCTCGCACAAATTGCTAAGCCAAAAATTTTCCTCCCGCTCTTCCCACTTTACTGTTTGCAGTTTTTATTCAAATCACTCTGACCTCGATACACATTTAGGCAAGTTTTCTCTTTCTTCAATAATACATATCATGTCCACGACCCCCCTTCTTTCTCCACCAACATATCCAATATCAATGCGTTAGTGATTTCCTCAACATATACTCCAGCATGCTCCCACTAAACTTCGTCGACACACAAAGCTTTATCACCGACTAAGTTCGTGTGATCATCGTTGGTACACCAAAGATGTTCACACAATTGTATTCACCATGTACAACCTTACACCAGTGAACTTCCTTTCATCTTCACTAATAGATAGCATATTGAAAAAGTCCTCTCTTTTCTCTTCGACAAATAGTATATCGATGAGGTTCTCTCGCTTTTACCAATGCACTACTTGTTGAAAAGTTTCCCTATTTCTTTGTCGATGCGCCAATAGAAGGATGTTGACCCCTATTCGTCACTAAGTGAATCGATGGTGATCTTATTGAAGATATTTTCCAGAGCGGATTCAACCCTTGGTATGCACTCATACCATGTTGATATTTTACCACTCTACTCAACACCCAACAATTAGCTCAAAGATAAAATCACTGGTGATTAATCAGCTAAACATGCATTAGAAGAATAAACAAGAAAACCAAATAAATCAAATTAGGGCTCTCGTACCAAGGATAATGACCCACTGAGAGAATTATACACTGCAGACAAACCTGGAAACTCTTGTGCTTTTATATGGCACTGTACCATCATGCTTCCCAATGCATTCACGAATTGACTTTCTCTGGCACGCAGATGTATGCACCTTTCCCTTCTCTGACCCACGGATATTCATACATGTTTCCTCTAAGACCCATAGATGTGTACGAAAATCCCGTACGAAAACCTCTGTATGAATCTTCTCTTCCCTCTAGTCTTTATCCTTTGAAACCCACATGTGGCTACTTATGCTCTCTCTCCTCCTTGACTTATATGGCCTATACATGAATTTCCTTCTCCACCTATCAAGATCTTGAATCACGGTTGTTTGTGATTAAACCTTCTCATCAAAACTTGGATGAACTCTCTTCACCCAACCAGTGGGATCTCCTCACTCTAGTGTAAGCAAAAGTTCTTCCTTTCCCCTACACTCCTTACTAGCAAATTTTTTTTTTTTTTATCATCAACCTTGGTCTCTCACCAAATCTCTCACAAGTGTATCTCACACAATTCCCTACCATGGTCTCTCACCAAGTCTCTTTACAAGTGTATCTCACACAAGTCCCTGACTTTGATATATCATCAAAAGTGACTTCTCCTATACCCCAGCCTTGATTTTATAATCATGAGTTACAATCTATTTCTAATATTCAAAGTGTTCTACATTTAAGATTACTTCTTACACACAATTAAGATTTGATTACATGTGGCATGCTAAGCATGTCCTTAATTAAATCAATTCACTAATAAATACAATTTTACTTTAATTAAATCCTTCTAAATAAAGTAAACTCAAAACTAGAATATTTTCGACTACTTCCACCTGCAAAACACATGCCTATGTGGAAGTGCCTATTTGATGCTACCAAAAACATCAACACTTCTTTCTCTCACCAATATGGACCCTATGAAAAAGACATGCCTTCGTCTTGAGGCCCATCCTATTCTTCCCCAGCTTGGATCCTTCTTGCTACACCTGTCAATCGGTCAAGCTCCTATAATTTCTAATGATGAATATTTCTACACTTAATCAGATAGCTGACAATGGATCCCATATCTCACCCAATCTACTTGATTTTTAGTCTTAATTAAGTATGTTTGTGTCACCAATAGCTTTCATCGTGCATACCATACCAGCTTAGTTACTTTGTAGTTTTTTATTTTATGACTAAACCATGATCATGAAAGTACCATGTATCATCACAACATCTGTAGGTCTTGCATCAAATCTGAAATGCACCTTAGAAGTAAATTGGTCCTTCCAGCTCCTAAGTAGTGTTAAGTCCTTCAAATGTCACTTGGTCATATTCATGGACTTGTATTTTTGTGACATTGATAGGTTACCTCATTTTTTATCGATGAACTAAGAGCTTACACAACACAGATGACACAGGAACTGACAGAACTCAATTATGATGAAACAAATTGAGACGCAAATCCACAAAAGCAATGCTAAAATCGATAGGAATGATAGGCGAAAAGAAAGGTTTTTGAGTGAATGCTAATTGGAAATGCTAGCAGGGACAAGTATTAAACCACCTCTCGTAGGCATGAGAAACACGTTGTACATATACGAGGAGTCATGCTACAAGAGGCAATGAGCTAAAAAAGAAAAGATAGTTTTACTCATGAGTCGTGTATTTATACTTGTCTCCTTAGGGTTCAACCGATTATCAAATCAGGATGCAGACAATTCCATGATCACTAGTGTCTCAAATCACAAAAATAATGAGCGTCGACCTCACCTGGCAATGGAAAGAACACGGGCGCCGACTACCCGATGAATTTTCTAGAAGGTTTTTTGGTGCTTACCCAGAGGTGTTGAAAGGAGATAGTACTAACAACTGGATGACTTAATAACATAAGATCTAGGTATACCCGGAGGAGTTAACAAGTTGGACTCTGTTTCTCACTGGAGCAGTTCCGAACTTGGTCTCCAGTATACCCGGCACAGTTAATAACAAGTTCTCTGGTGTCTTCGGAGGACATGGAGAGAACTAGTCTGGTCTTAACCAAAGCAATTGTGGTCTTGGGTGTTGATTTCAAGAAATCCAAGGTCATGTTTTCATTTGAGGCACGTTGATTTTTGTCAACATTGTGTGTATGAAGTATGGAGATGGAGGGGGCCCAACCCAAAACCCCCTCCATGTGTAATAGTTTGTGCTAAGGTGGAGAGGGAGGGGACGTGGCATGCCACCTCCTTCCCCTTATGATTACTTTATTTAAACCCCTTTTAAACAACAAACCATGCTATATATTAATATAACATGAGGTGGTGTGGATTGAGATGTTGGGGGGAGGATTTTTAATAATAATTCTTTAACTTTGAAATATTTTTAAAATCAAAATATTTTCTCCGCTCCAAAACAAAAATTGAATGAGGCACTATCACTTGAAACCAAACTTTCAAGAAACCATTGCGCAATGAGCTTAGCATGTAACACACCTATGAAAAAAACACAATCTAATCCCAGATGTCGTGATGATCACTCACAAATTATGTACAATAAGAATCAACTAGATCTTCTTGAACATTCTGAGGCTTACATCAACCATAGACTCACTAGCACTGAATCAATCCATGGCTTCTTCATCGATGCATTGGAGCAATTTGCAACATCCTCTTCGGTTCAAACTTGAGGAGTTCATGTGATGAGCTTTGGTTCACACCGGAGGATTTCATGTGATGAGCTCTAGTTGACACTGGAGGAGTTCATGTGATAAGCTCTAATTCACGCCAGAGTAGTTCCCATGAACTACTCTGGTACTGAAGGAGGAGTTCCCACAAACTTCTCTAGAACAAGGATAGGACCCTACCAAAATTCCTTTTATATTTTGGCCATAACGTTTGACTCGGATGCCCATTTGCACATTCCTTATACCATTGCAAATGTATTTCCGAGATCTACAACTTCACAATTATATGATTTGGGAAATTCCTCACCAATTGTTCACATTTTTTTGGATTAATATCTGGCACATTGTCAACAACCTGAAAAAACATTGCACCTCAATAAAGAGAAGAGGAACTCGGAACTGAACTTAGGGAAGCATACACGAACTCTCGCTTAGTTAATTTTTTAGTTCTATGGTTTCAAATTCTTATTGTTAATAGTTTATTTCAAGGCTAATATGGGATCACTCATTTGTTGCATGTCGAATGGTGCCAGGTACCAACGCCAAAGGAAGGCCACACTCAACAATTTGGATAGGCAACGTAAGAAAAACAAACCATGAAGGCACAACTGCCGCACATCAAGACAATTCTTCAAGTGTGAAACAATACCCTTACGAATGCAATCTGCAACCAAGAACAATAGAACAACAATTAAAACAATGGTCACAGCAGTAGAGGAGCAATGAAATCGGATCAAGCTCAAATGGATGAAGAGGAAGTATGAACCCTACAACGATCAACTATCAAACTTTGAGAATGAAGAGTTTCCCATGTCCATGACCAGTTATTATAATGGGTGAGGTGCACTATGGCCAAATTTTTAATGGCCCATTGGTGCTAAAAGACAAATCCAAAATGTAGCTGCTATCTTTGCTCTCTCATCAACACAAAGAGAACAAGGACAAAAGTTAGTAAATGAAATGTCTACATGGAGGAAGGTGGAAAGCCAAGAGTCACATTGAACTCCAATAAGTACGGGGATTGTATCCAACAAAAGATATTTTTGGCTCTTAAGCATTGTACATTTTTTGAACTATTTTTTGGAATATTTTGTTAACTGAAGTTGAGAAGCTCTCCTAGGAGCTTTCATGTACTATTACATAAAATTTTAATGAGGAGAAGCCAGTTTGGCCAAGCAATTTTCTGAAGAACTATGGTTCTCGTGTTGGATGTATTATGGACTATTCCTTTGCATTTTTCTCACCACTCAGGTTGCATAAGGTTGTACTTCATATTGTAGACTATTCTTATGTATGGTAGTCACATTATTTTTTCTATTATTCAGAGAATGTTTCTTTAAATCCGAGGGTGTAGGACTGTAAGTGATTGTTTAAATGCTAGACCATTTTGTATTTGCAGTTGTTTATTCATATTGATGTCTCTTCTATGTGTGAACTATTTATTGGGCCTTTGATAGAAGTATGGTTGTCTCTATGTCTTTCTGGTTTCTTTAGTTTAGTTCGGATGCATGCATCTCATTCTTTAGCTTAGAAAACCTTCATCGGCGGACCAATCTGCAACCAGTAAAACCAAACCAGAAATGTCTATTGGGTCATAATTTGGATGGATTCCATATTCCAAATGGTCAGAGGTCTAATTGGGACTTCTTATCGGGGGTAACCCTTGCCGTCGACAAAGGGATATTTTTTCGATGTCAACATGTGGATGATATCATTTTTGGAAGTAATGTTAATAGAATGATCTAGAAGTTTGCAGAAGAAATGCAAAAAGAATTTGATATGTCCATGCTTGGAGAGTTTTCATTCTTTCTAGGACTGCGGATTACTCAAACCAGCAAAGGCATATTCATTTCTTAGACAAAATATATCAGAGAGATGTTGAAGAAGTTTGAAATGGAAGATTGTCAACTTGTGAGCACACCCATGGTAGGGATGATTTTAAGGATGGAAATTTATATTAAAATGTAGAAACATGGGCTAATCTTACTAGTCCTTAATATGCAAAATGTAAAATGTTTGGAGATAGATTTGTAAAATTATTCTAATTTCTAAGGATTTTATATACTTTCTATAAAATTTTGGCGATTTTTAAGGTAAAATAATTTTATTCTATGGAATTTGGGTGAAACGTTTTTAGAAAAAATAGAAATTGGTGAATCTTTTTTTTGGGAAAACCATGGAAAATTAGCCCATTTGTGAATTTTGGCCCCTAAAATCATCTATGACCCATGGTCATTGGTTGTAAGCTAAGTAGAGAGCTAAGTAGAGAATATGAATCAAAAGAATCAAATCAAACCTTGTGCATATCAATTATAGGCGGCCTCCTATATGTGACGGCTTCAAGACTAGACATTATGTAGGAAGTAGGGTTAGTTTGAAGGTTTCAAGCTGCACCAAAGGAAATACATGTGCAAGTAGTAAAAGGAATATTCAGATATCTGAAAGGCACTTTGGAATTTGGTTTATGGTACCCCACAGGAAAAGTCTTTACTCTGACATCTTACATGGATGCAGATTAGGAAGGTAGTGTGTATGATAGAAAAAGAACCAGTGGTGGAGCATTCTTTTAGGGAAACAATCTAGTGTATTGGTTCAGGAAGTAGGGTTAGTTTGAGGGTTTTAAGCTGCACCAAAGGAAAGACATGTGCAGGTAGTAAAAGGAATATTCAGATATCTGAAAGGCACTTTGGAATTTGGTTTATGGTACCCCATAGGAAAAGTCTTTACTCTGACAGCTTACATGGATGCAGATTAGGAAGGTAGTGTATGATAGAAAAAGAACCAGTGGTGGAGCATTCTTTTAGGGAAACAATCTAGTGTATTGGTTCAGCAAGAAGCAATCACCAATTTCCCTATCCAAAACAGAAGTAGAATAAATGGTAGCAACAACATGTTGTACAAAATTCCTCTAAATGAAACAAATATTGATGGACATTTAGGTAGAATATAATCAGCCAATAACAATACTATGTGATAATACTAGTGCAATAAATATCTCCAAGAATCATATTATGCATTCGAAGACAAAGTACATTCCAAAAAAGTATCATTTCTTAAGCGAGAAAGTCACAGAACAGAATGTCAAGCTAAAATATATCAGTACCAGGGAACAAATTGTTAATATCTTTACAAAACCTCTTCCTAGAGGAAATTTTGAATATATCATACTGAAACAGGGGGTGGTGTCTATGCCATCCAATCACTAAAGCACTACCAAAGGATCACTAGCTCAAGGGGAGTTGCAACAAGAGAGAAGGTTGTTGGTTGTAGAATAGAGAACAAAGAGTATTGTGTAAGGGGGAGAAAATCCCTTTGCCATTGATGTCAAAGTGGGAGAGTACAAAGAAAGGGGAATATTTGCAGAAAGAGAGACATGCATGAAGTAGACGAGTACCAAAATAACTAAGTGTTTCCATCAATGACAAATGGGGAGTTTGTTGGAAATAGTGTTTTCATTTGATGTCAAAGACAAGGAGAGACTATGAATGTCTCTATGAGCCGATGACCTTCTATGTTAAAGAGTAGACTTAGGAAGTGTCTGATTTTGTGATTTGAACCAAGGAAGTAAAGAATTCCCATGTACATTGATGAGCCTCTATGTGCAAAGACGATTGCATACTGTCAAGTTTCTACACTACGTGTTGTTGAGTTTCTGCAAGTGTTGTGTGAAGACAAATGCATGTTGTTGAGTTTCTACAAGTGATTCTTTGTTTAACCTAAAGATGAAGTGATTGTGCTAGAAAAACCCAAGTAAATTAAAAACTGCACAACAATAAAAATAAATGGAAATTGGACGCTAGACGAGATGACCCTACAAAATAGAGAACGAGATCGAGGAGCAATAAGAAAATCCAAATCCCACATCCATAAGGATAAACAATTACAAAGGGTTTATAATGAAAATGTGAAAGCACATAGTTTGAATGTGAACGAGGAGCCATGGAACCACGGGAAAAGCATTAAATTTTGTCATGGAAAATTGAATACCAATGACTGGATAAATCTTGTCCATTGATCTCCAAAAATCACCTGTTAAGATCAAAGGATTGGGGACCAATACTCGGTGGGTGAGCTCAGATGCCACATCAGTGCCATGTGTTTAGTAATATGAGTGCAACATCAGAAGGAGTCCACGTTAATATCATAGCACTACCATTACAAGAATCTATGTGTATTCCACATGCAATGCCATGTGTTAGGACACATATTGATGCCACTTCATCTAGTATACATGTAGAAGAATTCCACATGGAAGCCACCTCATCTGCAACATCCACATAATGGATTGGAACAATCAGATTCAAGTGTATGTGTAGAAGAATCATAAAGCTAATATGAGTGCAACAACAGAAGGAGTCAATGTCAGTATCATAGCACTACCATTACAAGAAGCTTTGTGGGTGCCACACAGAGTGCCATGTGTTAGGACATGTACCGATGCCACTTCATCTAGTATACATGTAGAAGAACTCCACATGGAAGCCACCTCATTTGCAACATCAACACAATGGACTGGAACAATCAGATTCACGTGTATGTGTAGAAAAATCATAAATCTATCATGGTCCACAATGAGATCTCAAAAAATTGACTAAGTATCAAGACATCACAGAGTTAATGAAGTATGGTAGGTTGGTGAGCATGGTAGAGAAGTATCATGATGTCTCGCAGAGCACAGTGAGATTTCAAAACTCAATTAAGTATCAAGACATCACAAAGGTAACAAAGTGGTGGAAAATAGGGAGTATGTGAATAAATAATGAAATGAGCGCGAACATGTGGACCCGCAGTGAGACTTCAAGAAATTGACTAAGTGTGAGGAATCAGTCAGACATAGATTCCCTGCAGAGTGCGGTGAATTACAAAAAAAAATTCTAAGTATGGGTGCAAAACGAGTATGATAGAATGAGAAGGTTTATTTTGGAGGCCGCAAAAGTTTGAATGCAAATGTCTTAGACTTGTGGTGAAATGCTTGAAATTTTTCAAAGTATGGGTGAAAATTAAGTGTGGTGGAACACAAGGGTGTAGTTTGGAGGCCGTGGAAGTATGTATAGAAGAAATGATGAAGTAAACCATCAATTTGACAGATTGACGAGTGATATTGAATCATATTCCAGATCATACAGTTGTTGAGCGTCAAGATTGACTGCTGAGATTGAATCAAAGTCCAAATCAGACGGTTGTTGAGTTTCAAGATCAATGACTGAGATTGAATCAAAGTCCATATCATATGGTTGTTGACTGTCAAGGTCATGCCGAGTGTTTTGTTAGCTAGTGATAGTAGATATATAGTTGACAGTTAATCTAAGGATTGATCAAACAATGACTGTGCATTATGGTTGCATGGTGTGTTTTGGTGGATAGTAAACAAACCAATAATCAAGATAAATTCAAAGGAATGATCAGATGATTACACAACGACGAGGCTCATGTAGTATATTCAGATAGCCAATGAATGAGTTTGTTTTCATGTTGTATTAGGTAGAGAATAAGAAAACATGGACGGTCAAGATCAAATAAAGGTTAGATTGGATGGCTATTGAGTGTCAAGGTTTATGTTGAATTAGGAGGAATTTGGGACTAGTTTTGAAAGATTTGTGAAGACTAAATTTTAAGGAAGAGCCAAGTGACCTAAATCTAACCTCATGAGGAATATTCTTTTTGGCTATGTGGACAAACCCTTGGGTGTATTCTTTGTATAACTAACGATGCTCAAATCCAAGTCAGTGGAGAGAAAGTGCATGTGGAGTGTGTGAAGAGAAGATCTGAGGTTATGGGCTCCAAGGATGCTAGAGAATGAAAGGAAGATAATGTAATTGTTTAAGGGTGGTTGGGAGGTGCAAGGTATAAGGAAATTATGAAATCAAGCAAATTGTGAACTGAAGGAATGTGTTGTGACAATAGAGACAAAGAAACAATTTTATGCAAATGAAGGCTTGAGAGAAAGAGAAGATTTGACATTATTGACAAATTGAGGATATTGGTGTCTCCAATAGGTTGGTTCCTACACATTTCTGAATTGGTGCTCAATTGAGGGGATTAATGTCTCATGTAAGTTGGTGCCTACAAATATAACATTTGTACGTTGGTGCTAATAGACAGTTCTGCGTTGGTTCTCAGCTAAGGGGATGGATGTCTCCTGCAGTTTGGTGCCTGCAAACATTGTAACAATAGGTTGGTGCCTACATGATTATATAAAATAATTATTTTGTGGTTTTCTTCCATTTTGGTTTCCATGTCAAATCTCTGTGTACTATGGATTGTATGTTGTTTTTTTATCCTTAATTACTATAGTTGGTAACGTAACACATTGATAAATCTTGTAAGAAAATAAAAATTGGTCTTATACTAATTCACCCCCCTTTCAATATAAGTAAGTGTGCCAACATATACTTGCAACACAAACTAGGTATACATAGATTATGAATACAAGAGACAATTACAATGAAATATGTGAAATACATCCTTGTATTAATGATTATAAGAAGGAAATCAATGTTCACTTTCCTCTTAAGGTAGGGAAACATTTCACTGAGTATAGATCCAATTACAACAATACTAAAAAAAAATTCCTGGCCTCCTATCTATTTAAATAGATTCTCAATAGAAAAACCCTAACTACTTGTGGTCCCCTCATTAAGGAGTACCAACTACCTAGTGGGCGTTATTCAATAAAGTGGACCCTTTTACATTAAACAACTATCAACTACTAACTAATGGAAATTATTCAAATAAGATGTCTTCATACATTAATTGACTAAATCCTAAGTAACCTAAAGTAGGGAGGTTAGGGTAGGACCCCAAGAAAGTATAAATCCTAGCAAGATAGGTATCAACTTCCAACCTAGTTCACGGTTGGGGACAAAGTGTATCTTCATTTGACTAATAAATGATCAAAGGTCCAACAACATCATAATATCCAACCTCTATGATATGTTCCATATACAATTAGTCAACAAGTTGGATATAATGCATTCAAATTGGACCTTCCAACACAGTTCAGAATCCACCTGGTCATTATCATGAACAGCCTAAAGTTGTATGAAGCATACTAGTTAGAAGAGGATGTTCCATTATCTCATCCCACTCACAACATTCCAAATTTTCAGTCTCCCCCTCAATTGTTTGATGATACATTGTTGTACATGAGCACACATTCACTGCATCATGGCACCAAAATCTCTTATTATGTGGGACAATGCAATATCCTTCTAACTCAAGCCAAGTGGTTCACTATAGAAAAATTGCATACCAAGTTCCCTCATTTAATGTGAGAAAGTAGGAACATTTTTAGTGGAACCTTGGGGGAATTGATATCATCAACAGATTTAGCATCTCCATTTTGATCATAGTTATGGATTTATTGGCTTTGTGGAGTTGATCTTTATGAATCAGTTTTTCATTTATTAGGAGTAATCTAGTCATTATCAAGTAGTTGAGTGACCAACATAAAATGAACTACATAATGTACGTTTGATTCAATCAATTTTTATTAGTGGTCAAATGGTTAATCCTCACTATATAAATAAAAGGAAAACAAAGGAATCGTGTTGTTCATTTTGCCAAATCTCTTATGTGAAAATTGTTTTCTATGATTTGCATCTATTATTATTGGCTCACACAACCACACCAAGATAAGTGATGTACTCCATATGCTAGCATCATCCCTTAGATTAAGGAGTAGCACATGTTGCCAAGATTTTGGATATTTTGACTTAATACCTTGTATTTATTCTTCAATACCAGGACAACAAGATTTTTCTCTAAATAGATATTCCTTATTAAACCCCAAAATTGAATTAGGGTTTTGAAGAAAATAACTTACTTTTCAATGGAGCTCCTTTTTGTGGATAGGGTTTTTAGGTAGCGATTTATAAATAGCCATAACTTCCTTAATATTGATCAAAATCTCAATTATGAACCCAATTTGGAAATGGTACCCCAATTCTTCTTCTAATAGAACTAGTGCAACTACAATCTCATTCATAAACATAGAGATAATCATAATAAATAAAAATTCCACGAGGGTTTTGAGGCCACCACTTGAAATGGTCGTAACTTCCACAATACCTCTCAAAATCACTATTATGGCCTTGATCTAGAAATGGCATGACTACTTTGCTTCTAATGGCATTAATGTAGTGACAATCAAATTCTTGGTAAAGAAAAAATTATGGCTACAAGGTTGGAAATAAAATATTATAACTTGTATTTTATTTGTTAAAATCACTATTATAATCCCAATTTGGAAATGGC
The DNA here is from genome assembly GCA_900067695.1 of Picea abies. Classification (NCBI taxonomy): domain Eukaryota; kingdom Viridiplantae; phylum Streptophyta; class Pinopsida; order Pinales; family Pinaceae; genus Picea; species Picea abies. The sequence continues at coordinate 1,988 of CBVK0100920501.1, read as the reverse complement.
ACTACCACTTTTCTTCAAATAGCATTGGTGTGACTACAATCTATTAAGAATCAAATAACTGAATACAAAATATCACAATAGATCCAAAGAGAGAGGCAATGGGGGGGACCAGAGGGCCCATAGTGATAATAGTGGAGATCATTCAATTTAAAGTGGACTAGATCCACTATATTATTAAATAAGTCCCACAATAGTAGTTAGATATAACAAATGGGTAATTAGATATAATAAATGTAAGAGAACTTCTTAGAAGGTTCTACTTCTAGAAGATTCATCCTCTAGAATGTTCTTATGTGATGGTAGCACTATATAATGGGGTTCAAACAATGTAATGGGACATGAAGAGAAGTATTTTATCTGGAGTTGGATCTCATTAAGAGGAAGCCCCCTCGAAAAGGCAAGTGAACAGGAGAAGATCCCTTCCATAATAGGATCCATTGTATGGTGTTGCCCTACCTCAAATGTTTCTATAATAAAGTTGTGTTTTGTTATATTGTTATTTGAATCTTTGTGGTATTTCTGTATGCAAGTATTTGGTTCTTAACAAGTGGTATCAGAGAACTTTCCTTGGCAGACATTGTGGGCAAATATTTTTTATTTTTGCAGATTTTTTTTTTTATCCGGAGAAGGAAAAAGAGGGTCGTGACATTCCAAAAAATTTCGGTATATTTCTATGAAAATTTTGCAGAAAAAGGTTGTAGATCTGAGTTCCTCTTAAAAAAACACCCAATTTGAAAAAAACAAATCCTCTGAAACGGAGTCCGAGAAGTCAAGATATTGAAATTTTAAAATCTACAATTTTTCAGAGTTTTTTCCTGGGATGGCAACATGATTTTTTTTTTCTATAGCAGTTGGAGGCCGAATTTGTCCAAACAAATTACATATCTGAATTCCTCTCACAATTTCACCCAATTTAAAAAAAAACATTAGCTGAAATGGAGTTCGGGAAATGAAGTTATGAGCATTTTAAATTCAACAGTTTTTCAGGGTTTTTCCGGAAAAAGCCGCGATTTTCTGTCGTAACTTATTGTTCTATTTTTGGGTTTTTTCGTGATGGTTGTGGGAACGAAGAGTTTATAGGGTACTCAGATGACTATTTCCTCTCAAACCCTCAAAGAAATTCTAAAAATTACTGAAGCATTCAAATCCCAATTGTATGACACATTGGATGGCCTCACAAACAACCTCAATGATAGTTTTCGTAATATTCAAGATTCATTGGATAACATGCAGGACAGATTTCTTATGGAGGACATCAGGGATGAATATAATCAAGAAATATATGCTTGGTATGATTTGGAGGTCGATTGTGATGATTGGTATATGGATAGTTGTCATTTATGGGATGACAACCACTTCCATATTTTATTTGATGACTCTACTCCACCTTCTGTAGAGAACATCAATGTCCCACATCAAGAGCTAGTTATGATTACCAGCGTCCAGCCTACATATTCTACAATGGTATTGTTCCTTCTAGATTCAGCGTTGACCCTTTCCCACTATGTGACTGGATATTCTTATTTGGATCCATGTGATAGGTGTCAGTATTGGGAGCATCATTTTCAGTTGGTTATTGGGTGCCAATATCTTTCATGTTGAGTTCAAATGAGCACTTGGACATGGGACCCTGGTTTACAATGGAGGTTGGACTACTTCAGCATGGTGGCTTCCATTTCTCAATGGGACCCTGGTTCTCTAGTCTACTTTAGCACTATGGTCTACACTTATCCATGGGACCCTGGTATATGGTTGTATATCAAGCGTTGAGGAAAACACTTTCATAAGAGGGTGGAATGTAAGGTAGCTAGAGAGGCAGTGGTGGGGGGGGTAGAGGGCCCATAGTAATAATAGTGGAGGTCATTCAATGTAAGGTGGACTAGACCCACTATATTATTAAATAAGGTCCACAATGGTAGTTAGATATAATAAATGTAAAAGGACTTCTTAGAAGGTTCTACTTCTAAAAGATTCCTCCTCTAGAATGT
>CBVK0100920498.1:0-15331 GCA_900067695.1 Picea abies | reverse complement strand
TGTTTTATTCACAATTTTTAGGTTATTAATTTGGTTTCTTTTTGTTTCACAGGTTTCTATTATCATTTATATGGTACAGATCTGATCATGGATTGATTTTATTATCTAAATACGTTCAATATAATTGATCCAAAAATAAAATTGGATTGCTGCAAATAATTTATGAGCAACAACAAATAAGATTTGGAAATGCGTTCAAGAATAGACATACGATTTTGCGGGATTGATTGCAGCCAAACTGTTAGGAATCTAAAGAAACGGTTGAAAACCCATCTCTAGAATAGATCCATTTAGCTTAATCATGAGATTTTTCCCAAACAAATGCATGATTTGAGAGATATTGTTGTCTCTTTACGAGGAAAATTTCAGGTGGCGAAAATTATTAGTGATGCCCAGCCTATTCATTCATTGCATAAATATATGAGAAAGTTCAGAGCCCTACGATGCAAGAAATTAAGAGGAGGATTTTGATCCTTTATTTTTGTATATTATTTATTTTGTAACTTTTTCTTTTCAATTGGAGCAACTGATGGTTGGAATTTTGGGAGAATGGACGAGTATTTTTGAAGAATAATATGAAATTCCAGATTGCTTGTTCTATGAGTAAAATTGTTTTATTTTCATTATAATATTTTCATTATAATATTTTCATATTCTTTGAGTAATTGATTATGCATTGATTTAAATTATCTTTAGTCTATTTTATCAATACATGCTTAATTTCTATCATTTATGTATTATTTTTTTCAATCTTTAAGAGTCTATTATCCCAAAAATTCTTCCTGGACCATATGATGAACATATTTTGTTGAAATTATATGAGAAAGAAGTTTACTCTTTGGATTTTATCCTGTGTAGACTATGGAGTGTTTTTTCATTGTCTCTCATGTAATTTATTGATATGAAATTTTATCTGTGTAGAATTAGCTTTATTCTATTCTTCACATAATATTTTACGTCATGCTTTTCTTTATGTTGTTCATTATCTTTTCATTTAGTTTATATCTGTGATTGATCATCTATTCAAGTATTTTGAGTTTACATCTAATGCTAGATAGCTGGTAACACCATTCCTGAGAATTGGAATTTCTTTCATTTTCAGTTATTGGACATTTCAAGGTCACATGATATATAATTATTTGTCTTTTTGTCATCATAAAATCGCTCCAGAATATGAAACACTTCCTTGAATTTCTTCAAGAAGTATTATGCTTGCTTCTGTCATAGGTTTTCACTTGACACAGGACAAGGGGAGTTCATACAAATGTAGAGAGATGAATTTAGTTTATTATTTCTGATCAACTAGAGGTTAGTTAGTGTATTATTTATTTAATTTGTTGCTTTGTAAATGAAGAGTGATTGCATCATTTAAACATCAATCTGCTTTGTCTATTTTCGTTATATCATTTACAATCTTGTTCATTCATTGTTCATTTAGAGTAGTAGAATAATTTTGTTTGTTTTTAATCTTTTTTTAGATCCATTATCTTAAAACAATTATTTTCACAAGGCTTTTCTCAAACCTTGTAAACTGTATATAACCATTGTATATAAACATTGTTAGTTAAGCATTTGTAATTAAAGTGTTGATTGTTAGAGTAGTATTTTTAGTTAGTTCACATATTTTAAATTGTTTTAGGATCTTAGTTGGCTAACGGAGCCATAAAACCCGTTAGGGTAGATTATATGAAATGGCTTGGGTTAAGTAGACAACCCCAGACCTGATCTTCCCTTCCCGTTGATAGTCTTTCATAAACGCCCGTAAAAAATTGGTGCTAGAAGGAGGGATGAGTAAATGTAATGATTAAATGTTTTACCCCTTAGCCTATCATAATTCCATATTTATAAATTCTTCTTCTATGTCATCTTGAAATACACTAGAAGGCAGGCCAGACTGACAAGCTGGCCTTGCTGGAGTCTTTGTTTTGAATTTATTTAATTTTCTATGGCACCCCAAATCACTGTGTTGGAATATGCTTTCCACTTCTCATTACCTGATATTCCCAACAAGACAGTGTCTCGCTTGTCCAAACTCACCTTTGATGGTGGGAGGGATGTATTTTCAAAATACAATATTAATAAGTTTTGGTGCAAATGCATCAAGAATGATATTTCCAATTTAAAGGTTTTATGCAGATTGTTCACTTTTACTTTTAGTGGTCGGATTAAACATTGGATTTAGTCTTTTCCAACATATCACATTATTTATTGGTTTCATTTTTTAGAGGAATTTTTAGATGCTTTTAAAATCCATGATTACAATGAATTATGTGAAGAATTTCAGGCTTTACTAATCAATGAAAATTCATCTCCAGAGGTATTTTTAATAAGCATCCATCATGTGCTCTATAATTTTCAACTTGATGACATGTCATTTGTACTAAATATCCTCTCTGATATTTGTGCCTTTTTCATCCAACCATTTTCAATCGCAAATGATGAATCAGATACAAATCCTATCACTCAAATTGGGAGAAGAGTTTTGTTTGCAGGATGAGAGGAATCCATCCGAAAATTTTGAAGAAGCAAGGAAGGTATAATATATTGAAAAGGTTCTTACTGACAATCAAATTGGTTTTTCCTTTGAATCATTGTATATTCAGTCATCGACCATCATGAAAGAAGATTTGATGTTGGGTCAAGGTGAATGTCCATATTCTTCTAACTCTTGCTCTAATCAGTACTTAAATTCAGTTATTGAAGAACACTTAGGTGATGAAAATGATCTTAAGTATTCTAACACTCCTATGAAAATGATTAGAGATGTCAATCTGCAATTTGAAGAAGAAACCTTAAACCTTCATCCACAAATCATACCTTATCCACAGGAAAGATTAGATGTTCGTCATGAAAGTTTTGATTTATCTATCATACAAGAGGCAAATTTAGATCATCATATTATGTTGAAGAATTTATGACCAAAATAGAGTGAAATTTTTAAGGAAAGTGAAGAAGAATGTCTTGAGAATACCATTGTTAAATATTATAGCTCAAGAGATTCTTTTCATGTGCTCATTTATGATTCCTTTTACTCTTTATATATCGGGCTCTTCTTAGATTATGGTGGACTCGATACTTTACCGATGATATCTTACTCTTTTCCATCACAATCAGATCTTTTCGATATGCCGACATTTGGTGAAATTAATTATTAACATAATATTTATGAAGTCAAATTTGATGCTCTTTCACTTTCATCACTCGCATGGAAAAAATACATGTTGCAAGAAGATTTTACACGATTTATTTTTGAAAAATACAATGCACTCATTCTTATGGAGATCAAATATTCTACATTTCATATTCATTCTTTGGTTAGTTTAAATTTTAATGATTATGCCTCGCATTTTGAAACGATCAATCTCATTAAAGGAAGTGTTCAAACCAATAATCTAATTGATGTCATGAATCCTCTTAGGATGTGTTCCCCATTGACAGATCTAGTTCATCGAAGTCATAGTTTGCATCCTAATTTTTATGACAGGATCTTAGAATGGCTTGAAGATTCGTATTTAAAAAATATTCATAATAAAGATAAAGTTGTGCTTGCTTTGTTTCTACCTAAATATCTAGGAAGTAAGCATGGCATGAATTTTTTATATCCTCCATGTGAAGAAATTGATGAACACTTCGAGAATTGTCAGGAGGATGGGGCATTTTGGCCTTGGATGATGGTTATGTTAGGTCCCCATAATATTGACAATTTTCCAAACTTACTTACATTCTTCCATGCCATTATGACCCATATCACGACAAGATTGTAGAATGGCTGGAGGATTCATACATCAAGAAGTTTCAAAAGAATGGTAAGGTCATGCTTGCTTTGTTTTTAACTGAATATATAGGAGGTAATCATAACATATATTTTTCATATTTTCAAATACTACATTCTTTTATTCTGATTTTCGACTTTCTATGCCCTGCAAAATTGAAGATGCTCTTGTGGATGCACTAGAAATACGATTTTACTTAGCATTTTGATCTATGTAGAAGTTAGAGTAGGTGTAGGAATAGATTCATTTTGGTTTTTTATTACCTTTTCATTTTTTTTTCCTTTGAATAATGTAGTTATGAAGGCACATGGATATGAAAAGAGAATGATCATCTGAATATTGATAGGGAAGTTTTCTTTCAATTCCTTTCTTTTTCCTTTTCGCAACTGTCTTGACTAAATGTTTCTTTTTCGAAACTTAGCAGCATCATGCAATAATTTCAGATATTATGAAGCATTAATAAAGATATTAAGGATTTGATCTTTAATTCACATTAGTTTTACACTAACAAACATAACTTACCACTGCACGTAATTGCACTCATCCTGGTTAAGGATTTTTCTGTGACTTTTAATAATAAGCTTGGTCAAAATGATGTATCATGCATCACTATCTTAAGAAAAGAACCTGCCTATACACAAAACTATGAAATTTGTAGTTCTTCCTTTTGATCCTCATTCTCTATGAGAGGTTGGTTGGGTTTTGTTTTTGTTCAAATTATTTTTTTTTGAAGTTTTCTTTTGTTGTTTTGATTTTTTTTTTTATATACTTTTGATTTTGAATTCCATTAATAAAATTTGATTTGGTTTGTTGTGTGTGATGTCTCTTGGTTATGGAATCAAGTTAAGATTAAGGAAGAAAGGAAAAGTATGAACTTCACAGAAGGAACATAAACCGAGGAGGGGTCTAAGTGGTTAAGGAAGAAGAAAAGGAGTGAAGTAAAGGAAAAGTTATTCGTCCGAAGAAAAGATTGAGGAAGACAAAGGAGCAAAGAAAAGAGATCATGGACAACTCAGCAAGTGGAAAAAGATATCAACGAGTGGTTTGGAGCACCACGTGGAAAAGGAGGATGGATAGGTTGGCAAAGCCCTGAAACTACAGGTCAAGTTGACCTAGGTTTCAGGCACCTAAGGTTTTGGATCTAGCATTTTGACACCTAGAATTTTCTATGTAATGTATAAATAAAGGTCTAGAAGACCTAGGAGAGATAGTTCTAGGTTAGTTTGTTGATACTATGGTTGTTGTTGTTGAGTATTGTTGTAGAGAGCAGTCTTGAGATTGTATTGTAATATCTTCAGCTGGGTGCGAATATCAACCCTATAGCTGGGTGTGTAGGGAGGGAAGAGGGAGAGAGAAAGACAGAGAAAATTGCAAGCTAAGTACGCATATATAACTATATTTTTCCATTTAATATATCAGGAAACACACTTCTGTGGACGTAGACCTAGGGAGAGGGTGAACCACATATATCTTGTTGTTATGTGTGATTGATGTTGTATTCTTTTTCATCTAATATACTGTTATTGCATTATTGTGTTAGATCAGAGATATAACTTGCGAAGTAGGCTTAAGAGAGATAAAGAATAACTAGATTGTTGTGTGTTTTTGACCTGGACCCACTTTGCATTTGCTATGGTTGTAGACACCTGTGTCTTGCAACCCCCTATTGCTACTTTGGGTGAGACTGCATCTGCTTCACAGGTGTTGTCGAAAGGGCCAGTAGTAAGGGATTGTTGGTGCACCATTAGAGTTGAACCCTGGGTCTGCCCCTGTGCCAACAAATGGTTATGTTTCTGAGACTGGGATCTGCTTGAGGGAATGCCAAGGTGGTTTCCTTTGAAGACAAAAATTCAAAAGTGGATAGAAGAACAAGAGAAGGATTTCACTGAATCCCAAAACAATAATCCTAGCATTAGTACAAAATATTGGTTGGGAAGGTACATCTTCACCGACATACACGACATTTTCTTTGGAGGAATTCATAAGGAGTTATACGAGTGGTTAGCCAGACTAGGAGCTACCCAGTTTGAGATCAGATCTAGACCACTTGTGGTTTGGACAACAACGTTGATCAAGAAGGTCAAGAGAGTTGATCACACTATGTCTAGAGCAGTGGATATTTGGTTTGATAGAACTATTGGAGGGTACATTACTGATTTTTTCGATTGAGAAAGTTGAATCATATAGTCAAGTAGAGAGGTACTTCTTTAAGGGACCTAGAGAAAAGTTTCTACACTTTTTAAAAATGAGGATTAAGATTCTATTGCATGAGAAGAATATCTTGAAGATACAATGAAGCTAATGTTCAAGAATTCAGACAGTGATAGTGACACGGAGGCTAGACACATGCACAGTGGGAGACCGTTCAGAGAGGTTCCTCTTATGAAGCTATTTAAGAAAAACTATAGAGATGAGGGAATCTTTAGTGGAGAAGAAGCAAATCTAACAGACGAAGAGTATTCAGAGTTCGTAAGAACAAAGGAAGTAGGATATGAAGAACCTCGCCGAGGAGAACTAGAAACTTCAGGCACTACACCTATTGCTGAAGTAAGTAATATCACTCCTCCTGTTGTTTTAGAAGCACTAAGTAACCAGAGTAACCAGAGTAATCAGAGTAGTCAGAGAAATCAGAGTACTGTTACAAGAATTTTAGTACATACTCATTCAAGAAACCAAGGAAGATCTATGGTAGATGAGATGAGGTTACCCATATTCATAGGAGATGGAATTGAAGATCCTGGCCAACACTGGTTCCTATGCGAAGCTGTTTGGAGCATTAAGAAAGTCACCGAAAAAACTGTTAAGAGAGCTCAGTTCAGTACCACCTTGAGGGATCATGCACTGAGCTGGTACATAATTTTTTCTACAACGACTACACAGCCTAAACCACTGAATGGCATTAATAATGCATTGAGCGCAAAATTCAAGAAACCTAAGTCGGAGTCACAATGTATTATAGAGATGAAAGAAATCAAGCAGAAGGTCACTGAACCTATTTGGGAGTTCGATCAGAGGTTTAAGACCCTGGCAGACCACTTGAATTTTCAGATTCCAGATGAACAAAATAAAGAATGGTTCATTGTTACGCTCCTAGCACATATCAAAGTTCCTCTGATGCAACAGAAAATTGCTTCGCAGGCTGAAGCTCTGGAGATTTCCATGAAATTAGAAGCAACCCCTATAGGAGAATCCATTCCAGGTATAAGTCAAATCTTGAATCAGTTAACTAGTTTATCTTTATAGGTCGAAGATATGAAGAAAGATAAAGGAAAGGAGAAAAGAGAAGATATCTGGTGTATCAGATGTAAATCAAAGGGCCATGAGAAGGAGCATTGTCCCCTATTTCATGAATACTTGGCCTCTGGAGAACCTAGTCCTTTGAAGCAGGCTATTATACCCTAGTGCGAGGTATGTAGAACTAGACATCGCCCTGGTGAATGTTATTATATGAAAAAATATGTCCAGACACCTACCAATCTTTATTGCACATTCTGTAAGTCTGTGGGACATGATGAGAAGGATTGTAGGGATTGTGATCTATTGCATGAAAGATCAAGGGATACATATAGAATTCAAGGAGAAACACAACAAGAAGGAAACAATGTGGAGATAAACTCCCCAGGAAGAGGAAACTTCAATCCTCATGGTGGATTTAGGGGAAGAGGATGAGGTGGAGGCATGGGTTGAGGTAGAGGTCAAATTATCTGTTATAAATCTGCACAACCAGGACATTTTGCAAGGGATTTCCATAACCCTTGTACCACTTGAAACTATTGTAACTCGTTTGATCATGTCATCGAACATTGTCTAGTATTGTTGGCCATACTCCAAGAGAGGCGAGGAGGAAAACAAAAATTACAATTAATATCAGCAGAACCTCGCGGTGAAGACCCTAGATTCATTTTTATTACTAGAGGAGGTTTTGTTACAGAAGAAGACAGAGTGACTCCAGGAAAGACTGCAGAAGGATGGACTGAAAGAGTTGCAAAGAAGGCACAATTGTTTGATCCAAGAGGAGAGAGACATACTTTTGAATAGGCAAGGAAAGAATATGTAGAAGGACAAGATTCTTCATCTAAGGCACAACCATAAGTAAGGGAATGTGGAATTCCTATGGCATTTGATCAGTCTACTAGGAAAGGAAAAGAGGTAAGAAAGATTATGGAGTTATTATGTACTTGCATTAATTTGATTAAGGATGAAAGAGATGTACAAGAGCTACAATACTTGATAAGATAGTATGAGATAGGAAGGGTAGATCCTCTATTGAATAAAGTAGTACATCAAGTATCGAGAAAGAGAAGGACAATCAGGGAATTACACCTTAATTCTCAGATTGGAGACTATGATGTGGACTATTTGGTCCTCGACTTACGATCAAAAGTCAATGTTATGATGAAGCAGACTTGGGTGCTGATGAGAAAACCTAGACTGATTTACTCTCCCATCAGGCTCAGGATGGATAATCAGCCGAGGGTGAGCCCCTTTGGAATACTAGAGCATGTTCCTATAGACATTGATGGGATAAGGACATTTGCAAATTTCAAAGTGATTGAAATTGTTGATGATAGTTGTCACTATCCTACGTTGTTAGGAATTGATTAGGATTTCAACAATTCCACTGTTGATGACCTAAAAAAAAGAAGAATGACCTTTGAGGGTAAAGGCCTTAAATTCATCACCTCTGGACCCATATGAAGGTTGTAGATACACAAAACCTATTAGAGAAGAATACTGCACATATGATTTATAGAACATCTACAAGCTGACAACAAGATAACATGATTACATTAATCCTATAACAGATGGAAATCTCAGCTGGAGAAGTGAAAGTGCATGTTCATCAGATTGATAAGAGGCATTAGAAAACTGACAGAATAGGATGTATGAGGTCTCCACACAATGATGTGCCATATTGGCCAGATAAGTTCATTGGAGTGGCATCGAAGTAAGTAATCTTACAACATTTGATGGTTTTAATCACCTAGAGACATTTCTAGCTGAATTTGAGAAAATTGTACCAGTACAACAAAGGATGTTGGCACTGGATGAGGCATTGAAAGACACACCAACTAGATGTTGGGGAGCACATAAGAGGAACATCGCGGAGTGGAAAAAGTGTCACACCTTATTGAAAATGCACTTTTCATACCAATAAGAAGGATGAGAAGCTTGTTACACTGGCCAGAGTTTTCATAAGGACCACATGTGAAGTTGTGAGGAAGCCTGGAGCAACACTCCTAAAGAATAGTGGGTGCATAAGTTAATTAACACCTTGGATACTATGCCTATCAATTGGTATCTTCAAGAAAAACTATGTGTCATCACTAGAGATTGGTATGGAATGACTCAGAACTTTATAACTAAGTTTTTATTTGAAATTTAGTACCCTACAGTAGATCAATATTTACAAACTATGAGAAAAAAGGTCTTTGAGGAGGCACCTAACCTCCCTTTTACCCAAGAAGGAGATGAATGGACTGAGCCTCTTCAGCAGTTACAAGATTGCTACAATATTAATGATGATGAGGATGATGACCCTAGAGATGTAAACATTACCGAAACTGAAGGTCAAAGATACATAGAAGGACCATGGATTGAACTACCTTTTATTGGACATCCCATTAAAATTAAGAAAGTTAATATTGGAATTGAGCTAACACCTAAACTGGCAAATGTGGGAGACTATTGGTATGATGCTACTATAAGAAAGATCATAGAACTATTACATGAATATCAAGACTTGTTTCCAACCAAGTTCAAAGACAAGAAGGACATTAAAGGGCCCATGGGAGAAATGAAGATCCCCTTAAGACCAGATGCAAGACCTATCAAGTAGAGGCCTTATAGACTGAATCCTAAATATAAGAAGAAAGTTGGAATATAGAATGTTGGAAGCAAGAATCATAGAACCTGTTGAATAATTTGAATGGATTAGCCCCATGGTGGTCCAAGATAAGAAGATAGGAGAAATTATAATTTGTGTAGATTTAAGGAAACTAAACGAAGCATGCCTACATGATCCATTCCCTACACCCTTTATTGATGAAGTTCTAGATAACGTAGGAGGACAGGAGGTCTACTCATTCACAAATGGATTTTCAGGTTATCACCAGATCATGATTGCTAAGGAATATTGACATAAGACCACATTTGCAACAGAATGGGGTTCCTTTCATTACATAGTGATGCCCTTTGGCTTGAAGAATGCACCAAACATCTTTTCCAGGGTAGTGGTCGAATAATTTAAGGACTTTCTACACAAGTTCTTGGAAGCATATTTTGACGATTGGACTATTTTTAGCCTAATGAAAGACCACATTGAATGTTTGAGATTGATGTTAGATAAGTGTAGGAAATGTCAGATTTCCATGAATTTGAAAAAGTGTATTTTGTTTTCACCCTTTGGAGTGCTGCTAGGGCATATTGTGTGTAAGAAGGGATGGTTGGTGGATCCTTCCAAGATTTACATCATTGTTGATCTACCTCCTCCCACTTCAGTTAGATAGTTGCGCACTACATTAAGGTACACTAGATACTATAGGAAGTTTATTAAGGGGTATGCATAGATAACAACACCCATGGAGAAGCTATTAAAGAAATATAGTAAGTTCCAATGGACAGAAGAATCCCAACAGAGCTTCGACACTCTAAAATAGAAAATGGTCACTGTGCCAATCTTGGTTTTTACAGACTAGAGTAAGGAGTTCAATGCCCATGTAAATTCTTCGTCCATTGCATTAGGAGAAGTTTTAGCACAACCAGGTGTAGGAGACATTGACCACCCTATAGCCTTTGCAACCAGGAATCTTTATACAACTGAAAGGACCTATACTACGACTAAAAGAGAAGGCTTGTGTATGGTATATGTGTTGTAGAAATTTAGACACTATTTGTTGGGAAGACATTTTAAGATGTTCACTGATCACTCTGCATTGAAATACTTAGTCAACAAGCCAGTGTTGGGGGGAAGAATATGCATATGGCTATCGCTATTCTAGGAATATGAATTTGAGATTGTGGTTAAGATAGGAAGAATGAATAAAGGACATGACCACTTATCTAGGTTGGAACATGGAGAGGAAACTACTATTCTGAAGGATACACTTCTAGATGCACAATTGTTGGCCATCAAAAAAGTTGATGATCACTTCACCGAGATAGTTCAGTTCCTATCCACGAGAATGGAAGCTCACGAGTACATAGTTATTTAGAAGAAACAACTGGCAGTCCATGCATCCGACTTTCAACTTATAGCTGGACAATTGTATAAGATGGGACCAGATGAGATCTTGAGGAGATGTGTTATGGAGGAATAAATACCATTGATTCTTGCAGAAGCGCATGAAGGCATCGCATAAGGACACTATCTAGGGAAAGAAACAATGCAAAAGGTTCTCAAAGCTGGCCTCTGGTGGCCTACTTTACATAAAGATGCTAAGGAATACTACAGAGCCTGCGATGTATGTCAAAGAGTAGGAAAGGCGTCTAGAAGGGATGAGATGCCTTTGGCACCACAATTAACACTACAAGTATTCAAGAAGTGGGCCATTGACTTTGTGGGACCTATTAACCCACCAGGAAGGTGCACATGAGCTAGATACATTATCACTATGACAGAGCATTTGAACAGATGAGCAAAAGCAAGAGAAGTTAAGGACTGTAGTGCAGCTACAACTGCACAATTCATATTTGAAGATATTATAACTAGGTTTAGATTCCCTAAGATCCTCATGAGTGATCAAGGAACACACTTAATCAAAAAAAATATTGAAGCCATGACTCAGGAATTTGAAGTTCATCATCAGAAGAGCACTCCATACCACCCACAGGAAAATGGTACAGTTGAAGCTTTCAATAAGATCTTGGAGACAACACTGACTAAGATTTGTAGTGTCAACAGAGATGATTGGGATTTAATAATTCCAACAGTATAATGGGCTTATAGAACTACTTGCAAGAAGCTAAAAACACAAACCCCATTTAAGTTGGTATATGGCTTGGAAGTAGTGGTACCTATAGAATACTTGGTTCCTAGTTTAAGAATTGCAACATTTATAGGTATGGATGACAAAGGCATTGTTCAAGACAGGATTGTGTAGTTACTGGAACTAGGATTTCATCAACAGGAACAGAAAGAAATAGAAAAGGGTTACCATGACAGACATATCAGGAGAAAAACATTTAAGCAGGGAGATTTGGTATTGTTATATGAAAACAAGTTCATGAAGCATCTAGGGAAGTTCATGACACATTGGATAGGGCCATTTGAGGTTTCCTATGTTACAGAAGGAGGAGTTGCACAGTTGAAGACCCTTAATGGAGAATGGAAAGAAGGTTTGGTGAATGGGATCTGGTTGAAATTGTATTATGACAATCAACTGCCTCACAACTCTCATTAAAATCAAGGGAAGAGGGGCTTAGGTACTAGGTGCAATTGAAAATAGGTACTAGACATAGAAAATACAGTCTGCACAAACATGGGAAGGGACAGAGTAGAAATCACAGGATTCTTCGTGCAGTTTGCAGTCGAAGTGATACATAAGGTTCAATCTTGCAGTGACTCAGGACGAGTCACATGTGAGTGTTGGGGGATTGTTGGCCCTTGGTTATGGAAGTAAGATAAGATTAAGGAAGAAAGGCAAAGTACAAACTACATGGAAGGAACATAAATTGAGGAGGGGTCGAAGTGGTTAAAGAAGAAGAAAAGGAGCAAAGTAAAGGAAAATCTATCTGTTGGAAGATAAGATCAAGGAAGACAAAGAAAAAAAGAAAAGGGATTGTGGACAACTCAGCAAGCGAAAAATGATATCAACGAGTGATTTGGATCACCACATGGAAAAGGAGGATGGACAGGTTGGTGAAGCCCTGAAAGCATGGGTCAAGTTGACCTAGGGTTTTGGATATAGGGATTTGAAACCTAGACTTTGCTATGTAATGCATAAATAAAGGTCTATAAGACATGAGAAAGTTATTTCTAGTTTGCTTCGTTGATACTATGGTTGTTGTTGTTGATTATTGTTGTAGAGAGTAGTCTTGAGACTATATTGTAAGATCTTCAACTGGGTGCCAATATCAACCTTGCAACTGGTTGCACAGGGAGGGAAGAGGGAGAGAGAAAGAGAGAGAAATTTGCAAGCTAAGTGCACAGATATAACTGTATGTTTCCATTTAATATATCAAGAAGCACAGTTATGTAGATGTATCCCTAGGGAGAGGGTGAACCATGTATATCTTGTTGTTATGTGTTATTGATGTTGTGTTCTTTTCCATCTAATATACTATTATTGCATTATTGTGTTAGATCAGAGATATAACTTGTGAAATAGGCTTTAGAGAGATAAACAATAACTAGATTGTTGTGTGTTGTTGACCTTGACCCTCTTTGCATTTCCTCTGGTTGTGTACACATGTGTAATGCAACCTCCTATTGCTACTTCTGGTGAGACTGCATCTTCTTCGCAGGTGTTGCCGAAAGGGCCTGATTCGGATTTTATGAGAAGAATGAAATGAATACAGATTATTAATAGGTGCTTAACAAAAAATAATAGAGATACAGTAAAATTGGTTTTGTATTCAATAACGAAATAAGCTGAAACTGTAAAATGCAGCGGAAACAAGCTTGCTGGAATGGTGGCAACTTATCTCTGAGAAGAGATGTGACGATAACACGCATTCGCAAGAAGAAGGTTACAATGAGGCTCTGAAGGAATTTTTACAATAACAAAGAATGCCAAAAACCCTATACATCCAAAAACCTAACCCTAGGAGATGAAGTGCCAAAAGTCACGTGGGCCCTATTTGGGTAAGTTAGTATATCAACTTCCCAGGGTCGTAACTTTTGCATACGATCTCCGTTTTAGACGTGTGATAGCCTGTTGAAAAGGTATCATCGAGGAGATTCATTTTGGGGGCTCAATCATTATTTATCCTATCATTGAGGATCTTGATCTAGAAAAACCTTCATTTAGGCCCTCAAAATGGCCCTAGAAGTTAAAACTGCTAAAAATAGTAAATTGCCAAAATTGTCAGAAAACTATTTTGAGCCAGTTGGAAAAGGTGGGTGGCCACCGATATCCATATGGATCAATACTCCTTCCTTAGGAAGAAATGGTATCCATTGCATTGAGGTCCCCCATCATATTAGGAAATTTTTCCTAAATTTGGCCTCGGGTGAGCCACTTTCCTTGGTGCAGGAGCTTCCTTGCTTCGACGACTCGATAAAGCTAGATCCTTTGTTGTTGACTTCCCTTGATCTATCTATCCACAATATGATCATTGGATGCCTATTGTATGTAGTTGGGATTGATATTTGTTGGTGTCAGCTGTTCTGCTACTTCTGAGGTGTCCAATAATGGTGGGAAATAAGGGCAAAGGAGATCCACGTTGAACACTGGGTGTAGGAAAAGGAAATGAGGAATGTTGAGCTCAAAAGAATTATCCCCCACGGCCTTGGTTATAGTGTACATCCCATAACAGAGTGGGAAAATATTTTGATGGGGTCTTGTAAGGCGTTCTTTCTACAAGTGCAACCAAACTTTTTCACCCACCTAAAACTTATGTGGCACCCGATGTTGATCATGGCGATGTTTGTACTTGTCATTGGACTTCTGTAGGATATCCTGAACCTATTGGCGGATGTGCTGGATCCACTCAATGAACTGGGTGTCTTTGTCAGATTCAGTTGGAGCAAGAGATGAGTCGATCGAGGTGACCGCAAGGGGAAGTGCAACATCTATGGGACCTAATGGTTGGAATCCCAGCCCCACTTGAAAGGGGCTGTGGCTGGTTGAGCTATGCAGGGCTCAGTTGTCGCTATGCTGGACATAGGGAAGGATCTCATCCCATGTATGAGGGTGATTTGAATTATACACGCGAAGGATATGCACAATCATTTGATTTACAACCTCAGTTTGGCCATATATCTAGGGGTTGAAGGCCATGGATGTGGTGAGCTTGGTGTCTAGTAGTGAACAGAGGCTCGACCAGAATGTGCTGAGAAATCGACCATCCCAATCTGAGACAATGGTTTTTGGAATTCCAAAATGTACCCAGACTCGTTCAAAGAAGATCTTGGCAGTGGCCTCTGCTATGATGCTCTTCTTGTAGGTAACCATAATCACCGTCTTAGAAAAGTGATCAACAACCACAAAAACACAGTCATTTCCCCACTTGGTGGACGGGAGGCCCGACATGTAGTCCATTGAGATGGATTCCCATGGATTCCCATGGCCTGTCAGGAGTAGGAAGAGGGGTGTATAGGCCCTATGTCTTAGTGGTCGGTTTGGAAATAACGTAGGCATTGCAGGACCTAATATACTTGCTAACCTCCTGTTGAAGTTTTGGCTAGTAGAAATGTTTATGTAGCATTGCCACTGTCTTTTCAACACTAAAGTGTCCTACCACCCGACTGTAGTGGGCTTCCCAGATCATCTTCGCTCGCTCACTTGATGAAACACATATATGGCCCAGATGACACAACAACCTATTCTGAATATGGAAATTATCGACAATTGCGTTTGCACCCAACATTTGGTAGGTGGTGGTGAAGTCAGGGT
>CBVK0100920495.1:0-17969 GCA_900067695.1 Picea abies | reverse complement strand
ACTCTAACTTAGTATGTTATTTGATGTTGTAGAGGCCATTTAGAGCCTCACTGATTATGTATTTATGTTCCGATCTCTAGATATGTATTGCACTTGGTGTCGTTTTGATATATTCATGAGCATACTTTGGATATGTTGTCTCTAATTGTCTCTAATGCTTTGTAAACATGATTTAAAATCTTAAAAATATATTTTTTTCGTTAAAATTTAAATATTTTATGTATTTTTTAAAAAACCGGTTCATCACCGGTTCCGGTTCTGATTCAAGTTGGACCTTCTACCGGTTCCGGTACCAGTTTCGGTTTTTAAAACGTTGTGTTGGAGTATATATTGATGGTTAGGCCTTAGCATGGATCTAAGCCTAGTGTCTAATGTATATTACCATGCTAAACATCCTCCTAAAGTCTTATGGAAATGCGCTAAGTCCTCCTTAGGATTTTTTAAATTTTTCAGTTAATTAAAAATTTTCCGCAAAACGAAAATTTTTAATTAAAAACTAAAGTTGTAATAAAGTGGTACTAGGAGTTTTTCTATGCCTTGGAGGTGCTCATTTTTGGACCTAGAGCACCCATATTTCCTAAGTACCCACTTTGGTGAGTGAAATTAGTGATTTTAATCACTAAAAAGTCAATTTACTCAAAAACCCCAAAAAGGACAAATAAAATCAAGAAAAATCAGCAAGTGACTATTTTCTTGGAAACATGTGGGGACATGTTTTGGGTGAATAAAGCCTCAAAAGGCAAGGTGGCAGCCATAGGAGACATCCCATTGGTCATAGACTAAACAATATGGCATGTGGTTGGAGTTTTGGCATGTGCTCAAGAAGAGGGTGTGCACCTCTTGAGAGGTGGTGCATTCCTAAGAGGGGCAGCCTACCTCTTGAGAGGTGGCACCCCTATCCTCATCAATTCTTCCAAGTGGCGTTTTGAGAGAGTGTGGGGAGAGGTGGCAGCCTACTCCCACACACTTGGCTCCACCCTCCATCCACTTGGTGCGCCCTCCTCCATTGGGAAATCTTCCCCTTGGCTATAAATAAAGCACTCTTTCCCATTGCAAGTTAGTTGGAGCTTGGGATTTGTGCCATTGTATTATTGTTGTATCATTCATTTGTTGGAATAAAAAGGCTTTGGAGGCTACATTGGTGTCCACTTTTATGTGTGGAGCTTCTATGTTACATGCTCAATTGTGAGGTATAATTTGCTTATGTGTATTTTTGCCTTTAGCTAGTTATTGTATTCCTTCTAAGAGGAGCTATCTCCTAATTGGGTAAGATTATAAACTTGTTTGTTTATTGATCTTAATGTTTGTTTACAAGTGATAGCTTTAGTATGCATGTTCATTTCGGTTAATGCTCATGCTTATTTCAAAGTTTCTTTGTAAGTAGCATCATATGTTTAACAAATTGTTGGCAAGAAATATCTAAGTATTTTTGCAAATCTCACGCTTGAAGAGGAGGATAGGCATCAGTTGCACTTACCTCACCGTTCAAGACTTCAAAAGAGACATAGTCCCTCTTGTAGATCCATCAACCAGGACTCCATTTTTCCCAATTTCCAAGGGTTAAAGCACTTCTCTTCTTCTCCTTCTCAACTTTCAAATTTATGTTTTGGTTACTTATTCTAACTACATTCAAAGTTAAGGATTGTTGGTTTAAAAGTTGAACTTCTTTATTACTTTGTATACTTTAAAAGCAAGTAGTTTAGATCTCATTTTGTAAAGAAATATTTACTTAGATCTAACTTGCTAATTACTATCTTTAGTCTCTCTCTCTTTGTTGAAATTTTAAAGCTAAAGGTAGTTTTATTCTTAGGAGTTTAAGTTCCAAATTTGAGCATCCTTATTGTCATTACTTTCTGTTTTAGGACAGCGAATAATATCATTAAGAAAAAGGCTCTTTCTTAACTAGTTTAGACTTCATTTTGTTAGTTTATCATAGAAACTTACTTAGAAATTTTTGGGTTATATCTACTAATAACCAAAGACACTCTTAAAGTGTTTTTGGCCATCTTTGCACTCTTTTTGTTTGTTGTTTTGTGCA
The DNA here is from genome assembly GCA_900067695.1 of Picea abies. NCBI lineage: Eukaryota > Viridiplantae > Streptophyta > Pinopsida > Pinales > Pinaceae > Picea > Picea abies. The sequence continues at coordinate 15,931 of CBVK0100920495.1, read as the reverse complement.
GGTCCGTGCAAAAACAAGAGGACATGCTGTCAAAAAATTCAAGATTTTAAGCTTCAAAAACCCCCGAAGAGGCCCTATATCTTTGAAAATTGTTGTAAAGTGTAATTTATATTTTCCGATCCATTTATAAGGGTCCACATCTATCTTTTAAAGAGATCAAGTCTCTTCAAGATCATTTGTAACCGATATAATAAAATCAGTGAGCCAAATGAGGCCTCACTTTGTTTTTCCCGGCAGAGGGGTTGTGTTTTGGAACTTTGTGGCTTTAGCTTGCTTCAATTGTTCATTTTGATATAAGTTCTCAAACAAACTCACATCAACTTTAAAGTTAAAATAAACCACAATCTACATTAGATTTCAATTTGCAAAAGTAGAACACTAATTCTTCGTTTAGTTTTCCTTTATGCAATTTCAAAGATGGAAATAAACCATCTCCTCAGCTCCTCGCAAGAGGTTGGTCAGTGAAGACTTTAGTAATTAGAAAAACATTTCCCTTTCAGTACTTTGTTTTCTTGTTTAAAATAAACAACTTCCCTCCGCACCCAGTGCGGTTCCTGACCCTTCCAGTTGCGAGTTCGTCTCGATCTTCTGGGAGTAAGTTTCATACACCCTGGGCTAGTCAATGGTGATAGATTAATAGAGAAATCTTAAAAGAGAATTATTCCTTGGCTTTAAGAACCGCCTAGGGGGAGTGTGTAAAGTTTCACTGAATACCACGGGCTTGTTCCCCTCAGTGTTGGACATCCGGCACCTCTAGTGAGCTTGTTGGTGGAACCATTGGGTTTCAACAAGTTCTCAGCAAATCTTTGAGCTAAAGGGATAACCTCTTGAGAGGCCAAATCTATTTTAGTCAAACACTTTATTTCTATGCAATAAAATTTATCTCATTAACCTACCATCAATAAATCTTAATAAAACACACGATCTACATTTGCCCACGATACCTTTAAGGCACTGGTCTCATTTCTACATTTACAAAGCCATTTGCTTCAAGCACTTTATTTCAGTCATTTACTTTGAAGCAATTTTGATTTACTTGCATCTAACATTTGTCTCAAGTATCCTTTTATGCAAGTATATTTTTATGTATCTTGTGGTGATTAATTGATCTGTGTATGCTTTAGAATAGATTTGTTTTATATTGGTTAATGAATTAAACTCCTAGAATACTAGTTGCTTAGATTTCAGTTTTAAGCCTTAGATTATTTTATTAGGGACTACTCCCCTTGGCTTCGCTAGGATTTGACCTAGACGGAGGAGTTGAGGATTAGGTGACAGCACCTTAACTCTCACTTGCCCCCAAGGACACATCGAGTGGATTGAAGATTTCTTCCACATCTCCCAGGGGTGTATAAGGCGGCAATAATAATAAAAAACTCCTAGATTCTATTTCTTGTTCTCAGATTAGATCAAGCCTTAGATTTATTTTCTTTAGGGACTACCTCCATTGGATTTGCTAGGAGTTGGCCTAGATGGAGGAGTCGAGGATCAGGTGACAGCACGTTGACTCGAGACTTTCCCCCAAGGACACACCCAATGGATTGAAAGTTTTTTCACGCTCACCCGAGGTGTGTATAAAGGCGACAACAGTGGTCAATCAAAAATTGATCTTTTCTTATCTTATACCCAACAGTTCTGTCAAAAAAGATCAAAAAGTCACACTACTATAACGATAAGCAGTTAATGCTTCTCAATGGAAAACAGGCATCCTTACAGCTATGATAAGTTATTGGGTAGACCCATTTCCAAAAGGGAAGTGGGCACAATGGCTTTTGAACGATGGAACAAAATCCTAGGCAATGTTGTGTGCTATCTCAGCTTTGTGCAGCTTGGTTCTTAGAGGAATAGAAAATAGGAAATTTCAGATCTCTATTCTTTGCTTTAGACAATGCACATGGCCCAGTTCAATCTTTCTTACCTTGGCTTGGGAATAACTAGAATTTTGATACATTCCTGCATAATTGAAATTTAGAGTTGGAGATCTGTACTGCAAATAAAGAGAGTGAAATATTAATTTTCCCAATACCCAAAGCTGGGCTGCTGGACGCAGCATCCTTATTTATGATGAGTCTGATGACTATTTCTTCACAGCTTTTGTCAGTGTCTTGTCCTTTCCTACTTTACAGTGTATTTTTTCCTTCTCAATGATATCCCTCTTGTCCTCGAGATTTTATTCATGGGGATCTCCCAACTTCATTGCTCATAGAAAATGTTTAGGTTGACCGTTGGATGATTATTTTGATGTAAACATTCCTTTACTTGAAAAACTTAGCAGGAGGCGATTATTGTAGATAAGAGTAGAAAGCAGAGTCCTTGTCCATATTTCCAAGCACCTACCCCTGCAGGCACCATTATATTTCCTAGCAACTATCCCCGCAGGCACCAATGGTTATATTATAAAAAAGAACTAAAATGGGCTAGCATTTTGTTCTATATACTTCAAAGATATAAGTCATAGGCATCAAGGTTAAATGTAATGCATGTTCTCAATTCAAAAGTAAGAGACAGGAAGCGTAGACAATTGTTTTGGACATCATAATCAAATCAAGGGTTTGTATTACTTATATCTGTGAATGTCAAGGGAATACAGACAATCCTTGAAATAAGACCTCAAAGTGCAGTAACCACATACTAACATAGACATTCTTTTAACAAACACTCAATCTAAGTATGGAATCAAGTCTGCTGAATCTAAGGAATCACCTGTCCAGATCTGCAAAACAAAGAGTTTCTGCCATGTAGAATGTTGAAGCCATCCAGTGTATTGCTTTTCAAGAACACATCAGCTCGTGGAATGCCACAAACAGATAATGGGAATGCAAAGTAAATGGTCCAAAGTAGTTCTTTTACAATGCTTGTCACAATGTCATGTATAGTGCCATCTGAGGATTGCTCCGTCATCATAGGACAGGCCCCATCGGGATCCAGTGACAAACTGCATTCAATATATTGTTAAATGCTTCCTGGTCACACTCCTGCTATTAATGAAGACGACAATAACTGAAGCAGAATGTTAAACAAATTTCCATAACAAGTTTAACAAATCAAAAAATTTAAATCCATACTACTCTAAGACTTATATGCTGAAATATCTGATCTATATTTGTCCCATAATTATCAAACACATTAACAGAGTTGAAAGAAGGATCAAATAGCAAATAGAAAATCCATAAATCATTGTCAAATGGATATAGAACACTACAGTCAAGCATTTTCATTCGTCAAGTTGAAATAATAATATGATACCAATTCAAAGCATCTAATTAAAGTAAGACCTATCCTAGACTTTTTTTCAATGTTACCAGTATCATGGCTGGCATAGCCACGAGTCCCCTTATCTAAGGAGAATGGATTAAATAGTATTTGCAACTATTATGATTCCTAGTGCTACCTACCAGACCTGCGCTCAAAGATATCCAAATCCTTGAATGAAGTGCAACTCTCGGGGCACTTAGGAAGTGTTAGCACTTTGTAATTATAATAAATATCTTTATGTCTTTATTTTTGCATCTTTATGTCTATCTTTTATTTTTGTAATTATAATACACACACACACACACGTCATCCCTGTTGCGTTTTGAGGTGTCTACATGTCCCATATTGGACACTCAAATCCCCATCTTCGCATGTCTTAATGTCATGTGACTTTGATGGTCTATATAATCTCAAAGCTGCTAGCAGCAAACTCCTAACCATCCAAGGGGGATCCTTAAAGCATGTGGCTAATGATGCTAGAGATAGTCAAGTCTAATGATGGTGCCATCAACAATCCATAGGACATGCTCAGCATAGAATACCATTTTGTGGAAAAGAGATTGTAGGGGAGAGGTCTAAGTAACCTAGATATACCGTTGATAAATATCTCTATTCATCACAACCGTCGAGGTAAGAAGGCAAAGCGAGTGCCCAGTGGGCTAGCTCAAGTAGTTGAGTGCTTTAAGTTTCATGCGAGAGGTGTCGGGATCAATATCCTAAGCTGGTTGCCTCTGTTGCATGCCTCACTCGATGTCCCTACCAAGCTAGGCACCGTAATCAGCATCGATGGGTTTGCACTAGGTACCATAAGCAAAATCCAAGAAGTACCCAAGATTTTTCTTGCGAGGTTTTCCTTGGGAAAAGAGAAGAAGGAAAGGAGAACTTGAATGGGGGAAACAGGTTAATAGAGATGCCAATAGACTAGAGAAGCAAACCAGTGTTTGAATACCAACATCATTGATGCCCAGTGAGACCTACAGAAGCAATCCTCTCCAAAGAACACAATGGTAGATATGGGTATCACTTATGACTCAAGGCTGAATCACCAAAGGAACTGAATCTATGAAGATAGAATGTGAGTCTGAAAATACTCTAGAGACAGAGGTTAGGAAGAAAACTCCACTCGAAAAATACTCTAAGGAACCTATGTTTGCACTGCATCAAACATTGAAGCATGATAATTTGAACCCTCTTAATATGCACCCAATCCAAACATCCTGAACTGGGGCCCCAAACCTTCGACCCATAAAGAGTTATGATTAATGGTTGTGTTGAAGAGGTGCTCCTTCAAAGGAATATCCTAAAAATCTATCTAAAAACACTAGTGCTCCAAGATGGAAAGTGAAGCATATCCCTTACAAAAGTGTGACTAGGAAGCAAGCTTCAACTTGAAGGATGGGCTGGTAAACCGAGCCCCTAAATATGTATAGGTTGTTGTGATCTTATAGAACTGAAAATTGGGCATAGCATCCCTAGAAGTATTAAAGATCATAAACAGTGTTGCAAAAGTCAGCATCAATAAAAAAAAAACGAGGGTCATAATCTCAGGACAACGGTAAAATAGGGAAAACTTCGATAAAAATTCGCAAAACTCAGCAGATATAAACTTGGCCCTGAAGAACTCAGAAAACTCAACAAGCATAAACTTGGCCCTGAAGAACTCAAAAAACTCAGCGACCTGAAAAACTTCAAAAAAATCAGAGATTTTTGAAACACTAATCATAACCTCAGTCTTGCCAAGGTTAGCCACCAACTGGCGAAGCTCATAGAAGCGAGCAAGTGCATCCAGTTGTCTTTGTAAACCATCAGGACAATGAGAGACTAGGCCCACATCATCAACAAAATGTAGTATAACTATCAAGACATGACGTAACATACAACCATCATCAACAAGGGTATGCTGCTGAAGAAAGAACTCAAGCTCCTCAATGTAAATACCAAAGAGAGTCGGCACGAGAGAGCATCCCTGCTTGACACCAATAATATTCCAGACAGATTCAGACCATCCATGGGCAGTTCGAAATAGGCCAACAATCTGTGACAATTTCAGCTTCAGCCACTAGTTCTCTAGGGTTATGAAGCCTTACAGTTGACTACTCATCTTACACTGACAAGCACTGTTCAAAGGTTTGCCTTCCACAGCACTTCCAGCATACTTGCTTCGACTGCCCCCTTTCATGCACAAGCTGGTAGTTCAATCTGTGGCTTCTTACTGCAACCTTACCCATGGCTATAATTTTCTAGTTGCTATTACAGTGTGCTCTCAACTATTCCCACATGTTTATCTTTTTTAAATAGAGGGCATCCTCTAATTTGATCGCCTGTATCTTCCCAGCAAAAGAAAGCATCCAGGAGGTTTATGCATACTGACATGCGCCATATTATCTTCTGTAATGTTCCCAAGCAGAATTGCTAGGAACATAAAGGGTTTTAACTGTTTATGTGAGCTGTTTATTTGTGTATTATTGCAGGTTATTCCCCAAGGTTGCGCTGGAGATGCTTTCAAGTGTTTTCTAGCTTGTAGATGGCACAACAATAATTCGAAATAACAAGATACAAGAGAATGACACAATAGAATAGCCAAAAACTTCAGATCTGACCTTTATTTATTAAGTAAGCTGACCTCCATACAAGAGATATACAGATCTGGAAGAATATAACAGAAATATAGAAGTTATGGCTGAAGATGCCTCCAAGATACAGTAGATGAGAGTTGTGCATAATCCAAGACCTCCAATGGCAGCATGCAAGTCTGATCAAGATCAATTTCTTTCCCATCTTTAATCTGGTACCCCAAACTGGCTGAGTTGCGCACCACCTGGCTATAGAGACCCTCGGAATTTCGGCCTCCTCAGATCTGGCCTCCAAACACTTGGTAATGGCTGTAGATCTTTAAATCTGGGCTTGTAGGACATATATGATGAGATCCTCCAGTCAAAATGTGAGATCTAACGCTTCAACTCACTGTACCTCCAAGAGAAGATGTGCCCTCCTTCAGAAATTCGCCCAACCAATAGAAATAATAAATATGCAGAGAAAACCCTTCAAGAATTGATGAGAAAAGGCGCCATGGTGATAGTGAGCCCTTCTGGAACAAGATTTGTCTCAAATCTTCAACCTCCAAGTCATATCAAATCCCCTTTACTCCAACAGTGCACCCAACCTGCAGAAAACTCCCAATGCTGCGCCCTGCTCCCACAATACATTTCTGGAATAGATCTGAAACTGAGTAGAATGGTGAGGGTGGGATCTTTCACCACCTTGACCAAGCTTGGATCAAGAACAGAGGAATCTTTCACCTCCTTGTTGATCTCTAGGGTTTAGTGAGACAAAACCCTCAAACACCCAAGCTCACAAGTGCCAAAGACAAAATGATCAAGAATGAGGAGTGAGGCGCCCTCCTCTCCTTTTCTACCTCCAATTCAAATTTTCATTTAAGTTATTTAATTGGCTTCTAAGGTCATTCATCTTTATTTTCCCAACATAGCCAATTATCTCTATTTTCCATTTCTTCTTAAGTCACTTTAATAATATAACTTTAACACCTCGGTGACTCCTTTTTTCCTCTTAGTTCCCCTTAAATTTATTGTGATTATAGCCTAAAGGGAATAGCTAGACTACTAAGTCTCTCAAGACCCATGTCACTTGGGAGGGGACATTACAGTCTCCCCTGCTAGAAATTGCTTTCCCACAAGCAATTCTAAATTTGTCTGTTGTATCACCTGTTCATTTGCTCAAGTGGCATCTTTTAAAGGAAATTTTTTCCATTTGATCAGATACTCCCTGATAGCCATGTTCCTTAGCTTTTTCTCCCTCACCTCGAATATCTCCTCTGGAATTAGGATTACTTGTCCTTCATCATCTACTGGAGGCAATTCCTCATTAGCAACAATGTGTTGTCTCAATGCTCTTTTCAAACATGAAAAATGGAAGACAACGTGAATTTTACTTCCATGTCGTAGCTCTAGCTCATATGCAACTGCTCCCACCTTTCTCTTTACGTTGTAAGGTCCATAGAAGCGAGGTTTGAGATTTTCAACACCATTTTTCTTCATGGTTTCCTGCCTGTATGGTTGGATCCTTACATAGACTAAGTCCCCTTCCTCAAAAGTGCGCTCCACCCTATTTCTATCTACATATAGTTTATGTTGCTTTTGAGCTCTTTGAAATGGTCTTTGATCTCTCTTAGCATGTCCTAGCTTTCCTATATCCACTCCTTAGCTATAGGAGCTCTACAATCTCCAAACACTATCTCTGTAAAAGTGAGAGGATCATAACTATACAAGGACTGAAAGGGAGACATACCAATGGACATGTGATGAGTGGTGTTGTAACAATATTCTACCTAGTATAGCCACTTAACCCATGCTTTTTGTTGACCTGTCACATAGTTCCTGAGATACCCATCCACCCACTTGTTGACTATTTCAGTTTGGCCATCTATTTGTGGATGATAGCTAGTGTTGGGGATTAATTTTGTACCAACTAGATCAAATAATTCCTACCAAAATGTGCTCATAAACATTGTCCCTATCACTCACAATAGTCTTGGGAAACCCATGCAACCTGAAAACCTCCCTAAAGAATAAATTTGACACTTGAGATGCGTTGTAATCTATGGAGATGGCAAAAAAAGGAGCAAATTTGGTCAAGCGATCCACTACTACAAAAATGCAATCCTTACCCTGTGACTTTGGCAAACCTGTAATGAAGTCCATGGATACACTCTCCCATTTGTGCTCTGGAATGGGAAGAGGTAGTAACAAACCTGTTGGGTGGGTGTGTGTTAATGTTTATGCCAATATTATAGTTCTTTGCATTTCAATAGATATGAGCATCATAAGAACAAGATCACTGAGAAATACACATTCACAAGAAACACAGCATTTATGATGGGAAACCCTCTAGGGGAAGAAAACCCAGCAAAAACTTCCTTATCATAAATGGCTTATACAATGTTCAAGAGATAACTCAAACCAATACATAAAGTCCTCCCCAAGAGATGCGCCACTCTTCTTCTCCTCTCTCCAACTTCTAATTGCAGCTTGCCTCATAAGAGAATGAGCAAGTGTGTGTATGTAAGAAGTAAGGCGCTAGCATCTTATTTATATCAACATGGCACATGTGAAAGGTCACAATCTGGCAGGGCCGACCTCTCACTCTGGGTGGGTAAACCCACCTTTAATTAATTCTGGGTCTTCCATTATAACTGTTGGGGCCGACTTCTTATTCTGCACTTTGTAATTGTCCGATGACCAATCCGCAAAAGGGGATTTGGTCCTTATACAATTATCGACATGATTAATCCTCAATGGGGATTAATCCAATAACAATAATAATAATAAGCACTAGCCTCTTATTTATACCAGACTGGCACATGTGAAAGGTCACAACTGGCAGGGCCCAACTCTCACTCTGGGTGGGTAAACCCACCTTTAATTAATTCTCGGTCTTCCATAATCATTGTTGGGGCTGAATTCTTATTCTATCCTTTGTAATTGTATGATGACCAATCCCCAAAAGGGGATTTGGTCCTTATACAAATATCGGCATGATTAATCCACAATGGGGATTTAATCCAATAATAAAATAATAATAAGAATTCTCTTCGTAGTTACATTAATTCAACATCCAGGTCCTCAAATTCCTTTCACTATGTCCCTATCTTCATATGGCCATGAACTGTATCCATGTGCTTCTCCATAAGTGCTTACTATTCAAGCCATGCGAACTTCATCTAGGCGCTCATTAGGTTCCATATGACCAACGATTATGCACTTAGTTTGTGTCCTTATCCCTAATCACTTGTGCTTCCCACATAACCAAACTCGTAACCCAGGGCTACACAAATGAGCGCTAAAAATGTCTAGCCTGGATTAATCGACGGTGCAGACTTAATCGTTTGTTGAATAGATGGTCCTCGTCATTCTAGGGGTTGGTTTCCTAGCTCGTATCTCAATGTTGTGGACCTCGAAATAAACCTCTAAGTGACACGTGGTTTTGTGATCGATGACCCACAATATTTTGGGGAGTCTTCCCCATGTTAAACTCTTCACACATTTTCTATGTGAAATATTTGTCCACCATTGATCTGACCTATGGTTATAATACTAGATCTACATCACATCGTTTTTAACCACCATTAAATCTATGGCGATATTTTAATCCAAGATTGGACAGATGGTTGAACTTATTCTGCCTTCTACCATGAGATCTGATGATCCTTATTCAACCTCTTCATGATCTGACTATTAACATCAATCTAACTCTACACCCCATTATTTTGGACTTCTCCTTGACCTAACAATTGTCTTTTATTCAATTTTTATTGGGCATTCCCTGTGTTTAAGTTCTATAGCCATATTTTACAGAACTCTTCTTCAACAATTTATCCCGAGATTTATGCATTCCCTCATCTTCAATCGGGCATTCCAGGATTCACTTAGATCTATCTCCCTTCATTACTTAGATATATCTCACTTAGATTTATTCATTACTTCTTTGTACTCCTCTATAGCCCAATGTAATATTCCATCAGTAGAAATATCTCCAAGCCAATTCAATGTTTTACTTGTATCTTCATCATCCTCAATATTTTCATTCTTGCTCAAGTTCACACCAGTGAACTCCTTCATCTTTCTCCATTTTTATAACACCTTCAAAAAATTGTTCATATGTACTCTCTCTTTGCCCTGAGCATTTCTTCAGACTTCCTTTGTATTCAATAAAATTAAAATTATATATTGGCATGACTTATATTGTATCCTTTGATACCACTCATCAAGCATATCCTTTTTTTTTATTGTCTATCCATGTTTGATTCATGTTGCCATCAATGGCAACACACAATCAATAATGTCGACAACCTTGTGTGTAACCTACAGACTCACAAACTATTAAAGTGTTTCCAAGGTTTTTAACTCCACAAGGGAACATACCCTCCATTGTCTCAACCAATTACATATTGGCACATGTTTCCATCGTACACATAATCTTTCTTCGTCAGTGTGATGTCAACGTGACATCACCCTTTTTCCTCGACCAAACTTAAGTACCTTCCCTCATCGATCTATGACCGAGATTACTTAATGTCATCCCAATATATCCAATGATCATAATTGCTCTGATGGATCTAACAGATGTTAAAAACTCTGGATATTTCACAAATTTTCATACGGGAGGGACCCTGATCGACGACCAGGATCAAAATCCCATACCAAATCTATGGAAAGATTTCAAGGATCTACACCTCCTATTCGGGCAAGCTAAAGTTTTATCTCTTAGTCATTTTAATGCAGAATGTCATATTATGAATCATTCATACCTATATAGGATATTTCTAGCCCAAGTTGAACCTCTTCAAGCCATAATTGCACTCTGGATATCAGTGAATTATATGGGAAAAGCCTTGCATACGTCCAGGGATATACGTAATCATCGCAGTATGTATGTATGTATGTATGTACGTATATTATATATATATATATATACAAGAAATGGTCGCTTAGATACATTATTTACACAAACCCTATGCATGCACATAATTGTGTGATTTTAGATAATTCTAGCAGAGCAATATGTACAAGTATAATTCCAGCAGTCATTACCATGAAAACATTGCATAATTATTGCAATCATGAAATAATAACATAATATGCTCACAAGTATAGTTATAACTGCAATCATCATTATTTGTAACATATAATTTTCATATCTGCACAATCTTGGCAACAATAGTCAAGGATAATTACAACATTAAAAACCCATGAAAATGGTCACATACCACAACTTTTGTACAAGTTTAATATTAGGTGTTATGCTTGGTAGTTAACAAATCAAATACCCATATTGTAAATAAACCCGTCTAATAATCAAACAAGCATACCCTTCCCTGAAACCTTCCCAGAAAAATTGACTCTTAATTTACAGTTCAATTACATAGGGTGTGAAATTACTTATCTAGTACAATTGATAGTTGGCCAACTGACTACAGGTGTTCTCCTTTCCACCCAACTGTACGATCAGATGCATTCATTCTTAGCATTCTGGCCACCCCCGTGCCAACCCATGATACCACTAGGGAATCTCTCTCAAGTTATCAGTAATATTTGAAGGTCACTCTCCTTCACTCTACTCTTGGTAGATATTTTTCATACACCCACCTGCCTAACACCTTTGAGTTTTATCGGATTCCTTCTCGGCATCAAACTCACTACCCTCTTAGCTCAAGTCAGGTTTTTTTGGTTCTCTGACCCAAGATTCATATTTTTTCTCCTCTTTTTATGTCTCCCTCCGTGTTTTCACAGTCCATCCCCCCTTCTTCCATCTGGCCTTGCGTGCTTTTCTTGCACACCTCATTAGGGAAGTTTCTCGACAATTCCTTTTTCTTGTGTCAGAAGGAAATACATAGGTCAACCTACAAAATTGGTACGTTGTTGTACCTATAGTTGATAGTCTCAGTTATCCTAACCTTATCTCCCATACCTAGATTTATTTTGGTTAGTTAGAATCTTCCTTGTGTCAGAAGGAAATATGTGGGTCAATATGATATGTAGAATTGATACATTTTTGTACCTATAGTTGACAGTCTCAGTTTTCCTAACTTGATCTCCCATACCTAGATTTATTTTTGGTAGTTGGTTTTCCAACTACCATCCTTCCTCATCAACTGATTTTCCTTGAAATCGGAGTTGAGGTAAATAATATGAATATCAAATATTATCAGCAAGGAGGTTTGGGTCATCTTTATCCTGAGGGACCCCTCTCTAATTTTCCATGCTCTTTCCTCTAGTGGTATCATGAACAGTACTCAAGTCTTCATCCCCATAAACAGTTGTTGGAAATCATAATGAAATTAATAATACATTTACATTGTTCACATGCCATGGCATGAAAAATCATTAACTATGATTAATTACATATAATTAGGGGTTTAGGAAAGAAATGCTATATATCAAACCCAAAACTAAATTCAATTTGATACAACATGAGGAAAATAAGTTTTTGTGCAATGCAACAAAAATAATATTTTACAACTTTTCAAGGATTCAAAAGGACAAAATGGATCAAAAATGTTGAGGAAAAATATCAAGGAAATTATTTGGAGCTTAGTGAGTTCAAAGAAGAACTAGACTAACTTCATGAAAAATTGCAAAGTAAAGTGATTATTTTAGAGAAAGGTCCATGAAATATTAGAAATCCAAAAATGAAAGGAGGGGATGCATGCCATTTCTCCCTTCATTAGATGGTGAAATAGAAATACATACTCCTTTTATTTATACCCATTAATAGATAGTCACATTGAGGCTTCAACAAAAAATGCTTCTATTGATCCAAAAAAATTCATGAATCTTGAGGCCTTCTTAATTCACAAGATAAAGGGTGATTCAACATGATCACACCTTCCCAAAATCATTTTTGAGGAGCAAGGAATCTATGCCAAGAGTTTGCACCCACTCCATTCTTGAGCCAAACTATTATAACATTGTATAATATTAATTGAAATTTAATAAATTCTATATGTTTAGTTCAAATTATCTTAGGAAAGATTTTATTAATGTGGAAAGATAATGACTTGTTTATAATCTTGAAAGAGACATTCAACAAAGTTCTTGTTTTGAGCTTCCAGGTCACAATCCCTCAAAATGAATCTGATGAGCACTAGATGATTGGTCTTAGCTCCAAATTTTTACTTTCTAATAGCTCCTTTGTAAATATAAAGAAATTATTTTCAAGGTCCCATGTTTATTTGTAGAACTTATGCAAGAACTAATCAAATCTTTGGGACTTATCATTAACCATCTCTATTAGAGTTAATAGAAGCACCTCAAAGGTAAACCTTGGATTGCATGCCCATATGTAATCCTCTAAGAGACATAATGGGACTACATCAAGGAATGTATCCATGTCCACCATTCACTCCACCATAGGTTAATTATATTGGAATACCATGTTAGCGACTGTAAATTTAATTTTTTATTATATCCTGGCTAGTCTTGATGCTATTCCAAAGCTATAATTTTTTGTGCCCATCTCATTCATGGATACGTCCTTGAAACGTCACTTCACAAGAATGTATCCTATTTTAATACCATACACTTGAGACCTTAGCTACATGCCTCTAGGCCAACACATTTCATCAATTTCATTATGTGGTGAATCTTAGTCACCTATGTTTGTTTTTATTCACCAATAGGCTAGATTGGAGCCTCTAGGAGACATACTCTATATCATGTTTAAAAAACTTATGACATTTACATAGAAAAAGGGTGATATGACACCCATACCCTTTCAAGAATGTGAAAGTGTGAGAAATGGCATGCACTCACCAAAACATCCACCCCTCATCCCCCTAAGGCCTAGGAAAGAGGTTCCATAGTCTTTTGATATAACTAACACAATTTTGGATTTTCAAATGTGATACATCTAAGATTGACCTTGTTATACACACTCATTTCCCAATCTTCCCCAAAATTTAAAAGTATATTAGTTGGCAATGAAGAGTGTTGCCTCTCCCAAATAAGGAACATTTTTGGGAAATTTCACCCATGGGATAATTTTCCATGCTTCTTTTCTAAAAACGATTCGTCAATTCCCACTTTTCTCTAAAATATTTTTCCCGAATTCTCTATGATACACGTATTTTACTCTAAAAAACACAAAAAATTTCTAGAAACTATATAAAACCCATAGAAATTTGAATATTTTTATAAAATATCACCAAAAAAATTATGTTTAGCATTTTAAGAATTAGTAAGATCCACCAAGGTTTCAACAATTTTAGAAAATAATGGATCCTTAAAATTTTCCCTGCTTCCAAAACCTACATTTTAAGTATGCACCTTTTTTAAACTTGTTCCCAATGAACCAATTTTTGTCGACTCACTACATAGGAATTTAATGGGCTATAAATCTCACGATGTATTGCCCATGGTTTTAACATAGAATGTATCCATTCTAAGAATGTTGATTAATTTTCTCAAGGGTTGAGAAGTAAGGATAGGGAAATCATTATTGTACCTACCCCTTAAGAGGACAAATCTTGGGAAAGGCATGTCACCTCCTTGCTAGTGTATACATTTTTTATGTTCCATCTAATTTGTTATGTGGATTGTTATTTCATTGTAATTGCACCCAACCTCCTCCATATCATGTTTAGAGTGAGGAATGCATTGGGTTTATGGATGGCCATAGAATTTGTGATCCAAAATCTAAGGATTATTTGAACTATAATCTAAATGATAACAAATTACTTAGTGCTCGACATGGAAAGGCAGATTGTAAGGCCCTAGCCTTGAATGAATTTGAGCACCTATGTTGCATTATCACCTTAGTAGTCACTCATCGACACAAATGGAAATAGTGAAATGTTGATGGATAGAAGAGGTGGATTTGAGTGCCCTCGTAGAATGGTAAGGCACACCAAAAACATGCTAGGTTCCCTTGCTAGTATTGCAAGCATCATAGATTTTTGTAGCTCAGATTAGTTATAGAAACCAACAGAACATTGGAAGGAAAATTGGTGAGGAAAGGAAAATAGGGTTATCATGAATGACCTTATCTATAGGTATACATTAAGCATGAAGAAAAAAGTGTTTAAGAAGAACTAACTAGCTTATAGATGACATGGCTAAACTTGGATGGGTGCACTTGATTGAGTGCACATCGAATGGGTATACTTAGTTGCACATGCTCATTCTTTGAGTAGGCTTTGACATGAAATATTTGGACAACTAAACTACATGTATTTGCAACAGTTGAGCACACAAAAATTGGTTCATGGACTTCCTAAAGTTTCTTGTGTTGGTGGATTTTGTCCAAGACGTGTTCTTGGAAAAAAAACATTAAGATCCTTTTCCATAAGGAAATTCCTTGCATGTTACAACACCTCTTGAGTTGGTGCATAGTGATCTCATGATTTCTCCAACTTGCTCATTTTTAGGGGCTAAGTATGCACTCAATTTCAATGATGGCTTCTCACAATGCTCTTGGGTGTACTTTCTTAAGTTCAAGAGTGATGTATTTTCCATTTTCAATCATTTCAAAGCTTTTGTTAAGAAGCAATCCTCTCATTCTATCAAGAATCTCTGCACAGATAATGGGTGGGTAGTATGTTAGTCAAGAATTCAATTTTTTTGTAGAGAACATGGTATTATGCACCATCATTCTATTCCCTACACCCCTCAAAAAAATGACATTGTTGAAAGAAATAACATGACATTGAAATAAATGGAGAACTACATGATTCAATCCAAGAACATGTCATCCTCCTTCTAGGTTGAAGCAATGAACTATGCAAATTACATTCAGAATTGGATGCCCCATAAAGTAGTGTTGCATACGAATCTAGAGGAAGCTTGGAGTCATGTTAAGTCTGATGTCTCTACTTTTAGAGTATTTGATAGTGCAGTGTGGAATTAATTCCAAATGAAAAGTGCAAATATATGGAGAAGAAAAGACAAATGTTGATATTTTTTGGCTACTGTGAAGACATGAAGGAATATGGATTATTTTATCCTATTACTAATGATATAATCCTCATGATTACGTGTGAACGCAGCTAGTGTATAATGAAACAAGCATGTACTTCCAAGCAACTAGGGTTTTGCTTTTCTTCACATGTTCAGATCCTCTGCAACCTGTAATCACTTTCTCTTCTGTCTTCCACTGTCCAAAC
>CBVK0100920491.1:0-40832 GCA_900067695.1 Picea abies | reverse complement strand
CTCCACTATTGTAGGATTTTATTGTGTTGGAAAACTTGAGAATATCTCAATGATTTGACCCTGTGCAAGGCCCGGTTTCAGGCCTTAATGAACCTGAACATCTATTCTAGAACACAAGGCAGTTTCAGGCCTTAATGAACTTGAACATCTATTCTAGAACACAAAGCAGTTTCAGGCCTTAATGAACTTGAACATCTATTCTGGAACACAAGGGTAAATCAGTACCTAAATCTCTCTTGGTGACTCCATTGAGAAAGGATCGTGATTGATCATGGATGTTGAATCGAAACAATAGGTGCACGATAATATATACCTAGTGTTGGAGTTATCTTACATTAATAAGGGAGAAGATGAAACCATTCCCGAGTTTCATGGTAGATTTTTCCAAGCATTGCATCAGATCCACCCCTCATTTCGACCAAGAAACATTTTGGTGGATTATGCCTTTGCTTTTGATTCAGAGTTTCATTCCCTCTTTTGGAGTGAGAACCCAATAAATTTAGGGAAAGATTTCTTTGCTACCCTAAAAGTGCACGGATTCTGTGCTTTTGAAAAGGAACAAAATAGCAGAAACCTAGCATGTGATGAAGTTTTCAATGATAAAGAGGATGAAGATGATTCATGCTTGGATGATCTTGAACCTGTAGTTGCACCACTCGAGCCATATGTAGAGATCCATGAAGATGAAGATGAATTCTGAGTGTGCAAATGGGTTCGTTGATTCCTTTCATTAATGATGATAAATTTCAAATGGAAGTGCAACAAGTCAGCCATGCAAAATTGAATCAGCAGGGGACTTTATCCTTGCATATCCCCACAGTGATCCAAGAACAGTTTGATTGGATACCATTGCAACAGGGGGAGCAACTTTTGGTTCAACTAGAATATGATCTTTCTCAGATTTTTCCCATGATCCTGCATTCATATTTTGTTCTTCAAATAGATTCTTTAACTAATCATTACTTGGGTATCAAGATTAGTCATGATCAGGTTGAGTTGAGTATGATAGATGTGTTTCAGGAGGCAAATCTGAAAATTTTGTCTCTTCTTCTTTCTTTTTGATCACTAGTGAGGAACCTTTTTCCGAAGTTCAGCCAATAGACCTACTTGGTTGCTTGACTAGACAACACATGAATACATCTTTCTGTTTTAAGAGATTTCACGATTGGTTGCATTGGAGGGTTGACTATGTTGACCTTTCATGCAGAATCAATCATTTTTCCACGTGGTTGTATTGGTCATTCGAGTTTGTTGATTGATCATGGAAGATCTCACAAACTTCCATAACAAGATATTTTTGGGCTCATACAAAAAGAAAAAAGAAAAAAAGGCAAGAAAAATTAAAAAACAAGTTTTTTGGGGTTTTGGAGGGTAGTTAGAGTAAGTTTTTTGCCATTTACTTTCACTGATTTTTCGTTTCCAGCCCGTTGTTTGCATTTTTCAGATTTCTATCTTTCTTGATTTTATGCTTTATTTTAGCCTTAGCCGTGTTTCCGTTCATCAAAAAGCATAATAAATTGCCATGCATATGCGTGAGTAGTTGCAGGTCCTGTATTTTCCCTATTTCCTTGCACTTTCAATGAATATTGTTTCCTTGAGTCAAAATTGCTAAATTTGATGTCACATAATAGCTGCTTAGTTATTCAGACACTGGTCTAGGTCAAGCCTAGATGAGGCCATCATTCCTTACATTGCATCATCTCAGTGGATTATTGAGTTTGCTAGGGGAGGGTAGTGTTGAAGAGACAGTACGAGGAGTCTTGAGTCGTATGTTTATCTTGTCCCTTCATGTCCTATATCGAGTCAACACCTATTGGTCATTGCTTCATCAAACACTAGGGACATGGAACCATATATTTGTACTACATGATTGTCACTTCCTGTGAGGGGAATGGTTTTCATCATTGTCTTTCTCCCAACAATCACTAATTGACTACAACACATCATCTAAGGTATGACTCAGAAGCCTGAGTTCCTTGATGGTTATTAACCTTATTGGCGACCATTTTGCATCTGACGGGATTGAACATCATTGGAACCTAAGTCACATGACACAAGGACACGAGACACAAAAATATGAGTGTCCAACACAAAGACATGGTGACCCCAAAATGGGACATGGAGGACAGTTTATATATCTATATATGTATGTATGTATGTATATGATTACAAATTACACATGCAAAAATGAAATATAGACAAAAATTCAAATTTTGTTAGAAACTAAAATAGTTACATGATATAAATTCAACCATACAACTAGTTACTACTTACTAGTACTACATCAATGATGATCAAATGACAAACACACAAGAAATTAGAACCACAAGCTGCAGTTTTCTCATTAAGTCATTAAAATCAAAATGTATTACATGAAGATTTTCAGGTCCTATCAAGCTTGTCAACTGGGTCTGTCTTTGACCACAGATTGACTCTAAGTTTCAACTGTTATGATAATGTTTGCTATTGTTTTAGGACAGCCAATGGTCCAAGAACTTCTTACTGATTTGTTACGATTGCACTTCCAATTTTAGGTGCTCTAGCATGTAGTTTTAGTAACTAGAAGTTAGCACATGCATACTAAAATAAGTACAACACACCTAAAGATCTTTACAGCTGAAAATAAGCAGATCTAAGAAACTAACACATGCATTTTTGTACATAGGTATTTTTGGTCAACATGAACCTGGATAAAAAACCCCCGAGGAAAACCAGTTTGGGATATATGTCTATATAATGATGATCAAAGAAAGAGATATAACAAGTAATGAAATACAATGGAACCTGTATACATAGCAAGCTCCTCACAAGCCTTGCCACAAGAACCAGAAAGAGAAGTGCCCAAACTCAGGTGTGCCCTCTCCCTTTGTTTCCCTCTGCACTGAACTGAAGCGCTCTAGCTCATCTGTGACCCAATGAAGAAATCCCTCCACAGGAATGTGCTCTCCTGTGATGCCTCTCCACTGAAACTGTCAGATCTCGAATCCTCCAATCAGATCTTCTACCAGGGAGTTGTCAATCCTCTCCACAGGTGCGCCCTCCTCCTAGCAGAAATGATCACCATAAATAAACTGAGCCATAAACTAAATGTCTCTCTTCACAAAAGTAAGCGCCCTAGCTCTCCTCTCCCTATGCATCATACCTCATCTCAAGGTGACAAGTCCTCCTCTCCTGGTGAGCATATGAAAGAAATAAATGTGTCCTCCTCCTAGTAGATGCACCCCTCCTCCATATATCATGCTCCCTCCAAGATATAGAAGCTATGGCTCCATGGAAATGCTCTACATGCAAGCTCAAACCATACAAGAACTTCTCCTCAATATCCCAAGGGTTTCTCTCAAACCCTCATGAAGTGCGCCCTCCTTCTCCTCAAGAAATGTGCCCCTCTTCTCTTCTCCAAAACTCACTTTACCCTCTCTTTAGCCTCCTTGAGCCAACCCTAAAAGATCAATGGCCTAGATTAGATCTAGTCAAGTCTAATCAATGGGTGTGATCTCATCCAAAAATCTCACTAAGGAAACCCACTTTCCTTAGTTGCTTTATGTCTATTAATTCACCCACATTGTGAATTAATTGCCACTTTATGACTTAAGTGACATATTTCACTTTTGACTTAAATCTTCTATGTCAAAGTGAAATTAGAATCATAAAGTAAAGTATAAGGGTAATAGTCTTCCCCCTTTGTGCTTAGAGACTCACAAGCACATGGGGACCACTTTCCAAGGTACCCAAATCTCAACATTACATAGATACTAAGTCACTAATACTATAGGTGGGAATGCCAATGGAAAATACAAAATAGGGTTGATATTGGAACTGTTGTCGCATTTATACACACCTGGGTAACGTGGAAGAAATATTCAATCCACTTGGTGTGTCCTTGGGGGCAAGTTAGAGTTAAGGCGCTGTCACCTAATCCTCAACTCCTCCATCTAGGCCAACTCTTAGCGAAGCTAAGGGGGGTAGTCCCTAAAGAAAATAATCTAAGGCTTGAACTAACCTAAGTACAAGAAATAAATCTAGGAGTTTATTGCAAAAGACAATATGTAAAGTAAATCTACTCTAAGAGCATATATCAATCAACCACCATGATATACATAAAGAAGTACTTGCATGAAAAGGATACTTAAGATAACAAGATGAAAGTAAATAATGAAATACTTCAATATTAAATACAAATGCTTGAGAAATAAGGTACTTGAAGCAAATGGCTTTGTATAGTGTGAAATGAGACCAATTCCTTAAAAGTATTGTGGGCAGTTGTTGATCGCATGTTTTATTAGATTGTCTTTTGAAGGTAAATTAATGAGATTAAGTTTTATTTGCAAAAATACAGTGTTTGAGAGCTAATCTAGATTTGGCCCTATTATCGACCTAGTTGCACTAGGATGGACTTCTAGCGAGCCGCCAAAGATTGAACATTGATTGTTCAAAACTCAGAGTTCAGAAGTTCAGTCGGTCAATAACGACCAACTTTTTCACATTTTTCCATAAAAAATTGTAATAAGAGATGTTGCATGATGAACTTGTAAAAGGTCTTAGCCACCTTCAACTTAGGCATGACTTGTTACTCTGGAGTGTTTTTTTACTTATTAATTATGTTTTTCCGTTTTCAGGCAATTTATAATTTATGAGCTTTTTTCACTCAATTCCTCCAAAGCTGGAGTATATACTCATGGTTAGGCCTTAGCATGGATCTAATCCTAGTGTCTAATTTATATTATCATGCTAAACATACTCCTAAAGTCTTATGGAAATATGTTAAGTCCCCCTTAGTTTTTTTTTTATGTTTTCGGATAATATAAAATTTCCCACAAAACGAGATATTTTAATTGTAATTGATGAATAATTCTAAAAAGTGGTACTAGGAGGTATCATGTGCCTTAGGGGTATTCATTTTCCGTCTCAGAATACCCACTTTACCCATAGACCACCTTTCGAGAGAAAAATAATGATTATTAATCATTAAAAAATTAATTTCTCTCGAAATTAGCCAAATAAAAGACAATTAAAAGGAAAAATCAAGATTCCTTGAAATAAGGAAACATGTCTCCCACATGTTCCTTTTGTATTGAGTCTTAAAAAGAGTTGATGGATCTTTCCTAAAATGAGAAATCACTTACCCTTGAGTCGACTTGAGTCTAGTCGTCGTTTCCATTTCCACTAAAGCGCTTTCTATTTATTTCCATTTCCACTAAAGCGCTTTTCTATCCCAACTCACATGCTTTTCTTGAATAAGAAACATCCACTCACACGCTTTTCTTGAGTAAGAAACATACACCTTTGCTTTCACCACTCGAATTAACTCATCTTTTGTGCTTTTGCCACTCACCATCCACCTAAACCTTTCCATCTTTTTGCTTTCACAACTTGCCACTCACTCAAGGATGACTTGCCTTCTCATTAAGGAAACCCTAACCACTCACTTGGCTATTTAAGAAGGTTGATCCCTCCTCTCTAATGAGTGAGTTGGAGCTTTGGAAATTGATCATTGTATTGTACTATGTTATTGTAACACTTTTCTCAAAGATTGAATAAAGAAGACTTTGGAGGCCATTTGTGGGTGGTCTCATTGTGTGGATGCTCTTGTTCATGGTGTATATGGTATTTTAGGTAACCTTAGATTAGCTTCTTCTGTCATTAATATTCATTGAGCATATCTCTTGGAAGTAATAATTATCTAAACTTGCTTGTTTTTATAGTTTCTTATTTCCTTTATATTTGAGAAACAAGAGTGCATGTCTATTTGATTTCATATACATGCTTTCTAAATTTCAAGTGTAGGGAATTGTATGCTTAATGCTTTGTTTGGCAAGAGTTGCTTAGCTTGCAGGTTCTCAAGTTTGAAGGAGTGAAGACTTGGGGTTCAATACTTCATTCTTCTTCAAGATTTCTGTTGTGGATCAAGATCCCCTCATCCATCTCTCGAAGGACCCCATAGCCCAAGATTCAAGTCTTGAAGAAAAAACGTTTCCTCTTTCTTTCTCAACCTTATTAAATCATACTTCATTTGGTTACTTTCTTCATGCTTTATTAGATCTAGATTTGATTTAAAAGTTAGATCTAGTTTCTTTTATTGCATGAGCTAACTTAGATCTAGATTCAGAAATTTTATATCTCAAAGAGTAGATCTAAGTAAAGAACTTCACTTACTTTTTTGCAAGTTTTTCATATAAAATCTTTAGGCAAAAAGTAAAGTGTTTTAAGTATATAGATCAAGCTACTTAGTAGATTTTACTTACTGTTTTATAACAGCAAGATAAATCTGACTAAAGAGAGCATTTCGCTAGTTTCTTAAGTTGTCTATAATTCCAAAAAATCTTCTTTTATACTTAGAAAAATTTGCAGAAAAGTTGAGTTTAAATTTTCATTTTTTCGAAGCACTTTTAAAGGTGTCTTTTAGGTGAATTTGATCTAATTTTTTCATTGTTTTCTAGCAGGTCATCGAATAAAGAGGGAGAAACTCTACCTGATTTGCCCAAGATGGGAGTTGTTTTTATCCTGAAAGTGAACCAATGAAGACTAGTTTCAAAGAAAAACTTGTAATATTTGTGATCCCAAGTTATAAGGATCATAAGTCTTCCAAAAGGAAAGAAAGACAATTGTAAAGTAAATCAATAAAATAAGTGAGGCTAAGGAGGCCTCACTCTTTTCTCTTTCCCCTTAAGGGGGGAACCGGTGTGGTGGTGTGTTCAGTTTTCATGCATGATTTCCTTCTTTTTTTTTGCTTAAAGTTTAATCTATCTCATAATCTAAAGATCAAGTAAAAGGAATCACTTTCACAATATTAAAGCACTACACAACCTTCATAGATTAGATTTCAATTTCAATCACAGTAATCTTTAATTATTTAGTTTGCTTTCATTTTCAGTTTTCTCATTTTGCAATTTTCAATCTGGCAAATAAACCGTCTCCTCAACTTCTCGAAAGAGGTTGGTCAGTGAAGACTCTAGTAATTACAAAACATTTCAATTTCATTATTTTTCTTATTTGGTTAAAATAAACAAATCCCCTCAGCTCCCAGTGCGGTTCCTGACCCTTCTAGTTGCAAGCTAGTCTCGATATGCTCAGATAAGTTTCACACACGTTGGGCTGGTCAGTGGTGATAGATTAATAGGGAAATCTTGAAAGAGACTTATTGCTTGGATTTAAGAACCACCTAGAGGGAGTGTGTGAAGTTTCACTGAATACCTCAGACTTGTTCCCCTTAGTGTTGGACATCTGACACCTCTAGTGACCTTGTTGGTGGAACCATTGGGTTTCAACAAGTTCTCAGCAAATCTTTGAGCTAAAAGGATAACCTCTTAAGAGGCCAAATCTAGTTGAGACAAACATTTTACTTTTCATGCAATAAAATTTATCTCATTAACCTACCATCAATTTACCTTAATAAAATACTCGATCTACATTGCTCACGAATCCTTTTAAGGCATTGGTCTCATTTACACATTTTTTCAAAGCCATATGCTTCACATTCGTTTTTAGTCATTCACTTGGAAGAAAATTTGAATTTACTTGCATCTAACAATTGTGTCTTAAGTATCCTTTTATGCAAGTGTATGTTTGATATATATCGTGGTGAATAATTGATCTATGTATTTTTTGCTTTATGCTAGTTAATGAAAGAATAAACTCCTAGATTCATTTTTTTGTACTTAGTTTAGTTCAAGTGTTAGTATATTTGTTAGGGACTACTCCCCTTGGCTTCGCTAGGAGTTATCCTATATAGAGGATTTTAGGATTAGGTGACAGTAGCATAACTCTCACTTTCCCCCAAGGACACACCGAGTGGATTGAAGATTTCTTCCACGTTTCCCAGGTGTGTATAAGGAGACAACAAGCCCTTCAGAGGATATCCCTAGAGTGGAGGTTGAGCTTTCCAAATATCCAGCAAGGAGAGTATCCCTCTGATTTTCCACACAAGCCCAAGAGAATGTGGGAGATTCGATAGGGAGAACCTAGATCTCAAAGTTCCCGCCAGATTTATTACACAAACTCTCTTACGTTTCCACTGAAGCAATACTTATTAAGGATTTCCCTATTAATCTATCCACACTGACCATCCCAGCGTGTATGGAACTTACTCCCAGAAGATCGAGACAAGCTCGCAACTGGAAGGGTCAGGAACAACACTAGAAGCTGAGGGGAAATGTTTATTTTAAGTAATAAAGTAAAAAGAGGAAAGGAAAATGTTTTCTAATTACTAAGTCTTCACTGACCAGCCTCGTGTGAGGAGCTGAGGAGATGGTTTATTTTCCAACTTGAAATTGCAAAAAGTAAAGTTGCATAAAAGGAAATCTAATCTAGCAATTAAAGTATTACTTGCCAAATTGAAACCTAATATATGTGATGATTGTAGTGCTTTATGATGAATTAAAGGATTAATTTAAACTTATGCTTAGGTGTGAAAATTGATTCTAAGATCAAATTGCAAAAATGACACAATCACCAAAAACATCGTTCCCCCTAGGGGGGATGAAGAGTGGGAGCTTGTAGCACCACTGATTTTATTAATGAATTTACAAAGATATTTTTTGGAATTACTTGTGACCATTCATTAGGGAGGTCACAAGTGTTAACAAGGTTTTAAAAACTTTTATTGAAGAAAGGATGCTCTCGGGGGTCCCGAATGCTCCAAATCTGCCCAAAACAGACAAAGTTTCCTCGTATCTATTCACCAACCTGCAAAAAATAGCAAGCAAAGAATGACAAAAGATGGCCAAAAACACTTTGGAAGTGTCTTTGGTTATTAGTAGAAAACTCAAAATAAATCTAAGTTAAAATCTATGATAAAGGAGCAAAGGAACTAAGGAAAGCAAGCTAGAAAGTTTGTTATCTTAGGGTCTTTTATGGTTGTTATAAAACAGAAAATTAAAAGCACTTAAATTTTTTGATATGAAAGATAAAGCATAAAATCAAAGATCTCGTTTAAAGCCTTTAAATTTGACTAAGTTTTAACTTGCAAAAAGTACTTTTCTTATTGTTAGATCTTGCTTAAAAGATAGATAAATTGAAACTAAGTTAAGATCTAAACAAGAGCTTCTACAAATCTGATCTACTTATGTATTTGAATTGAAATATGGTAGATATAGAATGTAGATTTAAGTAACCAAAGAAATTTAAAATTTAAGAGAGAAAGAGAGAGTAGAATTGCTTGATCCCTTGAAAAGCCTTGGGCAATGGGGTTCCTTGCTTTGGTGGAAAACTGAGGGACTATGTTATTCACCACAATCTTGAAGAATGAGGAAGATGCAAGCTAGCTCAACCTATCCTTCAAGTGAGACATCCTGCACAACTTAAAACTTCTTGCAAAAGGGTTAAATGCATTGGTGTCACATAATATAGGAGCATGAAAGCATGAATATTAAGCTAAATAAGCATCCAATTCAAAACCATCTAACATACATGAATCAATAGAAATATTAAGCAAGATAGTTTTTCTATTTCTATCTTATTGGGAGGTAGCTCCCCTTCCAAGGCCAATATTTAACAACAAATGAAAAAAATTAACAAGAAAGCTTATACCTCATACACAAATTGAACATAGATGATCCACACAAATTTTCTTTACACCATGTAATAGCCTCCAAAGCCTTTTTATTCCAATGACAAAGAAATACTACAATAATATCAACAATCAATATCATCCAAGCTCCAACTGGCTTTCACAAGAGGTGAGTGCTTTGTTAAATAGCAAATGAGGGAGAAGCCCAAGAGAGGAGGGTGCACCAAGTGGAAGAGAGGGGCGCACAAAGTGGAAGAGGAAGAGAGCCAAGTGGTAGCCAAAGGGATTCCACCTCTCTTCTTGCTCCAAAATTAGCCAAGTGTAAGGTAAGAAGACATTAGAAGGGCACCACATCTCCTAGAGAGGGTGGCCCCTCTCTAGAATGTGCCGCCTCTCCAAGAGGGGTGCACTACCTTTTGCCCACATGCTTAAATCAAATCCAATTCAACTTCAACTCAAGCTACACCTCACTCACTCAAGATTAACAGCCTTTTACTTGTCTCTTATGAGTGCCACATAGCCTTTTAGTCTTTATTTCACTAAAAACATGTCAAAACATGTTTCTGACAACTTTGCTAAAATTTAGCAATTCGATTTTTTATGTCTTTTTTTTCTTTTGAGAGTAAAATTGACTTTTTACTGATTAAAATCACTAATTTCACTCACAAAAGTGGGTACTTAGGTAAATTGGGTGCTATAGTTTCACAAATGAGCACCCTCAAGGCATATGATGCTTCCTAGTACCACTTTTTTAATACAACTTCAAATTACAAGTAAAAAATTTCGTTTTACGGGAAATTTTTTATTAACTAAAAAAATTAAAAATCTTAAGGAGGACTTAGCACATTTACATGAAACTCTAGGAGGATGTTTAGCATGGTAATATACATTATACATTAGGCTTAGATGACCATGCTAAGGCCTAAGTATATACTCCAGCTTTGGAGAAATTGAGTGAAAAAACTTGGAAATTATAGATTGCTTGGACATCAAAATATAATTAACAAGTAAAAAAAACACTCTAGAGTAACAACTCATGTCTAAGTTTTAGGAGGCTAAACCTTTTACAAAATTCACCATGCAACACCTCTTATTACAATTCCCCGCAGGGTATGGAAACGTGGTAAAAAAGTTGAAAAAATGCCATATTGGACAACTAGACTTCTGAACTCTGAATTTTGAACAAGTCATTGTTCAATCTTTGGTGGCTCATCTGCAAGTCCATCCTAGTGCAAATTGGTGGATAACAGGAACCATAGATGGAATAATATCATAGCTCATGACTAGTCCTCCATCATTGACTCCATTACCCTAGAAAGGCACTAGTCACCATTTACAAGTGTTGATTGATCAAACAATTTTCAGAACCTCTTCTCTTGAACATCCACTAACTTCTACTAACCTTAGATTAGCCTAAATCATTAACCTACGTGTTGTTGTTTCAAAAGATTGCTACAACCATGTAACAACAACAAATTAACCCTAATGGTGACATATTATGCTAGCTAGATGTTGCTAAAACTGTTTGTGACTATTTATTATCAAGTTGCCTAGTTAAAGCTATCATTACAAGTCTTTATTCAAGCATTTTAGAGCATAAATCTTGTGGTTGTTACAAATTTTTTATTGTTGTTATAAATTGTTACACTGCTGCAAATTTTATATCAACTAGTACATTTCTTAAAAGTTCATTGTCTTATGAAGCATTAACATCATTTTGGTACTTGGAAAATGCTCATTTTTGCATTGTTGTCTTGTTCCGGGTAGGTACACAATATTATTTATTTGCTTCATCTCTATAAGACATAAAGAACCCTTTGATTTGAGTGATATGTGAGAGGGGAAGGATTTCCTTGTGTTATTTGCCTTAGCCTTCTCAAACCCCCAGGTCACTAGGAATGTCTCCCCTGGGGTAGTCTTGACATACTCCTAAATAGAAAGGGATTTCCTATTAAGGTGACAGTGATAGATTATTCCCAGTTACGCCAATTTTGTATCCACTTGCCTTGGGCTTTTGGGCAAGTAAAAATTGTACGATAACAAATACTATCATTATTTATTATTTAATATTCATATATATAAATATTAAATACTAAATACTAAATAATATATATGTGTAGTTCCTACTATTAGGTGTGGCATTATCATTAAGATTTTACTTAATAATATAAAATTTATATCATATTGATAACTGATGTTATTTATATATCATATACCACATCCACAAATTTTATACCTTGCATGTATATTTAAATTTTATTATTAATATAAGACTATAGTCTATTAATTTCATTATCTTTGCTAATGAACCTTTGGATGGGTCCTTGTTACTATCTATTGAAATGCTAGGAACCTTCACATCTTTCTATTTCTGTTTCAAATTATAATGGCAGCTTTGTAGTTTGTTGTATGTACCCATGTGATGAAAGAGCAGTGTCCGGGATTTGATGTTAATAACTATGGGGCAATCTAATGTCACCAAGTTGTTTTGGTTTTGTTTATCACTGTATTGTAATAAACCCAACCCAAAGATAATTACTAATTAAACTTCAAATCATTGACCTACATTGAAAAGGTTCCAAAAATGGATAGCAGTTAGATGAGTAAAGCGTCTATGATTAGCTCTTATTGAGGTCTAAGTTGCTAGCTGCAATTAGCTAGCCTACAATGGATGTATGCAGATTTCTGATTTTAGAGTTGGGGTAGAAACAAGTGTGTAGCCGAAGGATCATGTCATGTGATCTTTCAATGAAGTCAAATCTGGATATTCCATTGAGTATTTAATATTTCTGCTCTAAAGGATGACTAGAATATTTTCAATTTTCTGCACAAGAAGAAGCTACTAGAGATTAGCTTACTATACAAGTTATGCAATTTACTGCTAATAGTTGCTCACAGTTGTTGCAATTTTCTTTTGTAGTGGAAAGTTAATGCCAAAAAGCTTGTTTGAAAGGTTTCTCTGTTGAAAATTAATAGTAGGAAGTAGTTGCTAGATATTAGAATCTATATTAAGTTAATAAAATCTAAATATTAGAATCTATATTATAAATTATAACATATTATTAGTATACAATGTACATATTAAGTTAATATGTATACCATGCATAAGAATCTAAATTAGAATGCTGCTCAATATTACTGTTTTACTTTTCACTACTATGATGTATTATAAATTACAACTTACAATTTATTTTTTATTATAAATGCAGTGTGATAGACATGGAACCATTACAACATGAGCAAAGTGAGGGGTCAAATGTCAAGAAAGACCCAAGATCTCCATTATGGTAGTATGTGGAAATTGTTGGCAAAAGTCTAGGGCGTGGTTCATACAAATGGAAATGTAGTGAATGCAATAACATCAAAAATGGCTCATACACTAGGGTGAAGGGCCATCTCACTAGGAAGACTAACAGAGGTATGGGGATATGCATTGGTCCAAATGGCGAACCTAGGACAGGTTTGAGTCCTGCAAAGCTTCAGTTCTATGCATCTTTGTAGGATGTTGCTGATAGGAGACTCGCTAAGGAAAAACTCATTGTGCAAGGCTCTACAGTGAAGCCTCCGGTGCCATCTAGACCGGCTATCACAACTAATAAAATGCCTACTTTGGGACCTCTTGAAGCAGCATTCAATAACCAAGGTAGAGAAGTAGTTGTTGAGCATATAGCTCATTGCATCTATGCAAATGCACTAGCATTCAATTTGGTGCACTCCCCTTACTGGCAACAAATGATTAAGGCGGTCAATGAAGAACCGAAAGGGTACAAGAGCCCTGGTTATGAAAAGGTCCACACCACCTTATTAACATTAGAAAGACAATTTGTGGATAGACAATTGCAATCAATCCATAATACATGGCACAAACAGGGGTGTCCATCATTTTTTATGGATGGAGAGACTAAAGAAATTGCCCGTTGATTAATGTTATTGCAATATGCCCCCATGGGAGAAAGATGCAACATTCATTGAAGGCCATCGATTGCAGTGGAGTGGAGAAAGATGCAACATTCATCTCCACAATTCTAATTGATGCAATAGAAAATGTAGGGCCACAGAATGTTGTTCAAGTCATCACGGACAATGCACAGGTTTGTAGAGTTGCAGGCTTAATTATGGAGGGTCAATATGATCACATCTTCTGGACTCCATGCATTGTACATTCATTGAAATTTATACTTGCCAAGATTGGCGAGATTGAGTGGATCAATGAAATATGTGTAGCATGAAAGGAAATCCAAATGTTTATCACCAATCATTCAATGTCCCAAGACATATATCGAGGTTTTACAAAGTTGGAGCTACTGAAGGTACTCCTTTTTTAATCAGTGTTATTTGCATTATGAATTCTTATTTTTAATTTATATGATTTATGATTTGAGATTTGACTTCTCAAGACTTATGTAGGTTGTTGAAACCCATTTTGCCTCCCACACTCTAGTCACAAAGAGGCTTGTGGAGGTTAGACAAGCATTACAAGCGATGGTCATTGATCCTCTTTGGGAATTGTGGAGGACTTCCACTTCTGACATAGGAAAAAAAATCAAGTCTATCATTCTTGATGATGCATGGTGGGACAAGGTCCAATACCTTCAGGCTTCTACAGTTCACAAAACCAATCTTGACAATGATTAGGATGTTTGAAACAGATATGCCTTGTTTGGGGGAAGTCTATGAAAACATAGATAGTATGTTGGAGAGGATAAGGGATATTATTAGGGCCAATGAAAGTGACCCCTTTGAAGTATTGTACAATGAAGTGAAGGACATAGTTACCAAAAGGTGGAACAAAATGACCACACCATTACACCTTTTGGCCTATGCACTTCACCCTAAATAATATCATTCCAAAATATTGTCTTTACCTGGTAGAACAGGCCCAAACAAGGATTTTGAAGTGGTACAGGGATACAAGATGGCTTTGAGGAAAATCTACAAGGATGTGGGAATTGCAATGGAAGTAGGTGAATAATTTGGAGCATTTGTACAATCCACTGGTAACTTTTCAGATCCACTAGCCATTGATGATCGGGGGCATATGGATCCTATTTCCTGGTGGGGCTTCCATGGAGGGGGCATCATTCATCTATCAACTCTAGCCACAAGGTTATTATCATAGGTTTTCAGTTCCTCATCAGCAGAGAAGAATTGGAGTACATATGGCTTCATCCATTCCGTGAAGTGAAACATATTGGGAGCAGCGAAGGCTGAGGATCTTGTGTATGT
Organism: Picea abies; assembly: GCA_900067695.1. NCBI lineage: Eukaryota > Viridiplantae > Streptophyta > Pinopsida > Pinales > Pinaceae > Picea > Picea abies. The sequence goes on along the minus strand of CBVK0100920491.1, from coordinate 26,101 downwards.
TCATTCCAACCTTCTCCTTCTATCACATTCTAGTCAAGAGTATAAGAAAGGTTCGAGTAAGATGTGGGATGTGGAGCCTGAGATATTCGACTTAAACATGACATTGAATGCCATGAATCACCTCAACCTACTTGAGGATGTTACACCACCAGTTCCTACTTTTGCTGCAACTTCCAACATTCCTGACCCCCGCCATCTATTCATGATGTAGAGTTGTAATATGTAGATGATGAGGATGTAGACCCATTTCTCTATTTGTAGTTAAAATTTCTCTACATTTTGATATTAGTAGAGTGATCATTGATGAGACACTCATTTTTGTATTGACTATTATATTTTTTGTATGAAGCAAGATGCATCATTTCAGTGTTCAGATTTATAAATTATCTAATGATTTAAATTCTAATGTTGTGATTCATGAATGGATTTTATTCTAAACTTTGAATATGTTTTTTTTAATTTAAAAAATATTATTATATATTTGTGTACTTGACGTATCCTCGCCATATATGAATCCTAGCTTTTCAAAAATCCGATGGAACCATATCTGGATCCTAGCTTTTCAAAAATCCGGCAAATCTGTATCTGGATCCTAGCTTTTCAAAAATCTGGCGAATCCTAGCTTTTCAAAAATATGGCAGATCTATATCTGAATCCTAGCTTTTCAAAAATTTAGCGGATCTGTATTTGTTTCTATATCTTGGTAACTTAGGATAAAATCCTAAATATAGACCTTCCAGATGCTTATCCTAGGGATCCCCGAGAAATAAATAAGATGCTTATTTGTAAGAAAAGGGGGACCTACAAAAATAAATGATAATGAATGCTTAAGGGGTTAGTTGGAGGATGGGAAGTCTCATCACGAGTCATCCTATCATGATCATGGGTATTTAGCGGTATGACATTACCATCATCTGGTCACTAAGCTAGGGTAGTGACTCTTAGTTACAGAATTGAGAGAAAGGGGACCTCATCATGAGCCATCCTTCTCATTTCTGCGAGGTATTTGTGAATGACACTGTCATTATCTAAACACCATGCCAGGACAATGGCCTTACACTCGTTCCTTAAAACATGAAATAAATAAAGAATGACAATACAATGCGCTTGGGAAAAGTGCATTGCAAATAAAGGTGCCCCACACCCTCTACAAAGGCACCCATGAATGAGATAATACGAGCCCTTGTATGTCATGAAAATCATCAACCTATGAAGTCTAAACCCCTTCCACCTCATCATCCACTACATGACCTTGAAAGGCCATCCTTAGGAGCATCCCCTACTTAAGGGATTTGGTCTACCCAATAGGACTCCTATGACACCCCTCCCATACTTAAACTTGGTCAATTGCATAGGGTTTTTGAGCATTTGTTTAATTTGATGAGGTAGTTTTGATGCACATGTTTAGGTGTCTTTCTTATTATATGTGGTTTACACTTATCATGATATCTTTGACTTGAGATATTTGGAGGGCGCACCCTTTTGTTTTGTAAGACCTTGCTTGGTGGCCAGTTTTGGGAGAACAAGCCTAGCTTGGGCTTCTATGGGGCAAGAAGACCACAGGATGGATGCCTAGGGTCTGCATGTCGGATGACAAATAGGTGCCTTTGGAAGCCTAGAATACATCATGACAGGCCTAACCTAGCCTCTACCACCCAAATGAATTGCCTAGGAGAGGAAAAACATCACCTCCTTGAGGGTTGACATCATGAAGGGGCTAGGGTTTGGTCATGATGGAGCTGCACATTCACACTTGGCATATCTTGACCAAATGAGGCATGAAGAAGGATTGGCCCATGAAGCAGAGGCTCAAGGAGCCCCAACGACTTCCACATTCTTCTCCAACAACTTGGAAAGTGTCAAAAACATCCCCTAAATGGGAGACGTCATCTCACTTTAGGGTTTCTTTTGTGAAAAAGTAAATTTTAAGATCAATTGTTTAATATTATTTTGTAAAGGGGCAATATTAGGGCTGTTGACCCGTTAACTTGTGGTTCACCCTAGTTTGTGTGGACAAACTATGTCTAGGACTTGTTGCCGCCTTATACACATCTGGGAGACGTGGAAGAAATATTCAATCCACTTGGTGTGTCCTTGGGGGCAAGTGAGAGTTAAGGTGTTGTCACCTAATCCTCAACTCCTCCATCTAGGCCAACTCCTAGCGAAGCCAAGGGGAGTAGTCCCTAACAAATATACTAAGGCTTTGAAATAAGCTAAGTACAAGAAATGAAATCTAGGAGTTTATTATTTTCAACAATCAACCATAAACTGATAAAACATAAACTAAATATTCACCACGATATAAACAATAAGCATATACTTGCATAAAAGGATACTGAGATACAATTGTTAGATGCAAGTAACATTAAATTTTCTTCAAATAGATAACCCAAATGCAAAATGAAGCCTGTGGCTTTGCTGAGTGTAAACAATGAGACTAGTGCCTTAAAGTGAATCATGGGCAATGTAGTTCATGTGTTTTATTAGGATAAATTGATGTTGAGTTAATGAAATGGTTCGGGCCTCCTTATGTATCATTCACCAATCTAAAACTTACCGATCGGGTGTGTCGCAAATCCAACAAAGCGAGTTTCCACTTGATTTGACACACGACACCCAGGGTAGAGGTCTTAGACAAATGATACCACTTAGAGATTGTCCTAATTAATCTATCAACCACTGACCAACCCAACGTGTATGAAACTTACTTCCAGCAGATCGAGACTAGCTCGCAACTGGAAGGGCTAGGAACCGCACTGAGAGCTGAGGGGAATTTGTTTATTTTAAACAAGAAGTAAATAACTGAAACTAAAATGTGAGACTAATTACTAATCCACACTGACCAGGCCTCTTTTGAGGAGATGAGGGGATGGTTTATTTGCCAACTTGAAATTGCAAGAAATAAAGCTAATCTAGCAAATAGTGTTCTACTTTGCAAAAGGAAATCTAATCTAAGTGTTGATTGCAATGCTTTGTGATGAATTGAAAGATTACTTTAGCTTATCTTAGTTATGAAATTGAATCTAAGATAAAATGCAAAATTTGAGACAATCGCCAAAAAACATCGTTCCCCTAGGGGGGATGAAGAGTGAAAACTTGTAGTCCCACTTATTTTTTTAAACAAATTACACAACTCTTTATGGGAGTGACTTGTGACCATTCATTAGGGGGCTCACAAGTCTTTACAATGTTTACAAAATACTTATTGAATAAAAAGGGTGCCCCCGGGGATCCTAGATGCTTCAAATCTGCCCAAAATGGACAGAACTTCCTATTATCTATTCGTCAACCTCAAAAAACCCAAAAAAGTCAAAATAAAATCAAAAAAATCAGCAAAGGGCAAAAATCAAGGAAACATGTGGGGACATGTTGGAGACAAATAAAGCCTCAAAAGGCTATGTGGCAACACAAGGATGAGTTCTATTGGGTAAAGGAGCAAAGTGGGCATGTGTGGGTTGTTATTAAGCATGTGAAAAAAGGGAAGTGAACCCTCCTTGAGAGAGGTGGTGAACCCACATGTGAGCTCATCCATGATTTGATAGGTGGCACCCTCCCCCTCTTCCTATTGCTCACACTTGGCACCAAAGGAGTTGTGGGACACTTGGCTGCCCTCACCTTACACTTGGTTGCCCTCTCATGTCCACTTGGTGCACCCTCCTCTCTTGGGGATTTTCACCTTTGGCTATTTATACAAGCTCTCTCCCATTGCAATCTAGTTGGAGTTTGGGGATTGTTGCTTGTAGTTGTACTATTGTAATACTTTTCATTTGGAATAAAGAGACTTTGGAGGTCAAGAAGGTGTGTTATGCATGTGTGTGGATACTTGATGTCAATTTGTGCTTAATATATGAGGTAATATTTGCCTAATTTCTTCTTTGGATTTGTTATCTTGGCCTTTGAATGGATGCTATCATCTTGTAGGATAGGATTTATCTAGCTTGTTGTTAATCCTATTGATAGAGATAAAACTCAAATCATTTTCATAACACATAACTCTCCTCTTGTGAGAGGATACTTGGCTGAAATTTGCGCCCTATTTGGGCATTTCTCATTGTCTCTTGGTTGCTACTCTCTTGTAATGGTTTTACTTTGGCTATTGGATGGATGGAAGATGCACTATCTCTACTGGAGGACTATTTCTTGGACTAGGTATGGAATCTTTGTTGCTATTGCTTATTTTCTTGGTTTCAAGGTTAATTTGCTTAATCGTTTGGGGAGTATAAGTTCATACAACCCCACTAAGTCCATTGCAATTGTCTTGAAATACTTTGTTGCATAAGAAAATACTAGGAGGAGTAAAAGGGTTTATTGCATAAGAAAATACTAGGAGGAGTAAAAGGGTTTACACCCTCCTAGGGTTTTTCCTAGCCAGCATAGCTTTCCTTAGGGAGTAAAAAGGCTTACACCCCAAAGGAAGTAGCTCATATAGCTCTTTAATTTTGAGATTCCACGTCCCAATAGTTAAAAGCATTAATCTTCTTTGCATTGGAGAAATAAAATCATTGCATCGGTATACGTGAAAACACGAGATTTTGAGATTGTCTAAATTGGAATCTATTCTATGTGCTCTAAGCTTGCTAAGGCCACAAGGGAATTTTGATTGGTCAATGATATCTTATTGATATTATAAACTTTATGCTACAGCCATTAGGGCTGCAGCAAACTTATTTAACTTCTTTCTCTTACTCACTATTCATCCATCAAAAAATTGCTAAGACGTTGCCATATTAATCTACTAATCAATGTGCATCTTTTGGGGGGTTTACTTGTGATTTTTGGTGATTGAATCTTGCTGTTGTAGCAATTGTTTTCTACAGCCATAAGGCTGCTACAATAATTCTCTGAAAACACTATCTAGAAGCCCTCTTTTACCGTCAAAGTTTGTGCTTGAGTATTGGAAAGTTATCTATTGGTCGGGTGCTTCATTGTCCAATAATTATTTGACAATTTTGATGGTTAATTTTCCAGTAACTACCTATTGTTCTTGCTCATATATATTTCTATTTATTTCTGCAATTAGGGACAACAAGCTTAACTTGCTTGTCCACCTAACATATACTACGAACAATTGGTTTTTTTTGTGTCTCGGGCAGGTACAAACACTCTCAGCAGGTACCCAAGGACTTGGAAACCTTAAACCTCTCTCGAGACTCATTCTCAAGCCTTCTTCCATCTAGTAACTTGACCCATAGGGGCTTCCATTCATACATTCACTTTCCATCTCATTTCCCCTAGGGTCACTGGGATTCCCCCCTTGAGGTGACTACCTCACCTCTAAACTGATGGGAACACCTGTCTAAGGTGACAGTGGGTAGGTGCTCTCTTATTTGTCTCCATTTGGTGGTTGGGTCAAGATTTTCCCAACCTACAACTTGTGCAATAACAATCTTTATTGCAAAGAACTCAATTCTTGATATTGCTAGGAAGAAAAATCAAAGGGATGAATTGAGGAACCACAAGCTTCTCAAAGGCAAGGGAAACCTAATCCTCAGCCATGCCTTCTTAGTGCATTATGATTATCCACCCTAAAAGGGAGGTATACATCTTACATAAGAATCTGCATAGAGATGGATGTGTCGGGAGCACTCCCAGAAGCCATAAGTATGGAATTCAAGGATGAGGAATGGATCCAAAACATAGATTACGAACAGATCCCCTTCATATGCAGAAGATGCCATTAACATGGACACTTGATCAGAGAATTCCCTCTCAATAAAAAACAGGAAGCGGAAAACCCCAAACCACAACAGGATGAAGATGGGTTTATAAAACCAAACTCGAGAAGTAGAGCAAACAAAAAGAAGAATAAAACACCAATAGGAAATAACTCGGAGACCCAGAATAAAATGGAAGGACAAGTAAAAACCACTAAAGGGGCAGAAGACGAAAACAATACAACCAAAGCGTAAGAAGTCAGAGAACAAGCAACAAATGAGCCCATCGGTTAGCCAAGTAACAAGAAGGAACAAGAGAGTAGCGCAACCCCGATGGATGGAGAAACCAAAGACAACAACACCCCCATGAAAGAAGCAGAGGGAGATGCATAAATGACCCCAAGCAAAGTAGGTACAGAAGATCCTAATCTCAGAGACCTTGTGGAAAGGGAAGGGATAAAACTCCCAAATATACTGGAGCAATGGAAAAGACAGGAAGTAGACAACGTACCAACAGAGCATCTTGACTGCATTCAATACCTGTTTCTCCTAAGGGAGGAAGCCAAAGCCAGAAGACTAAAGCGCACACAGGGGGAGATAGGACACCTAGGAGTCAAAGCCTGTGAGGGACAACCACAACTCTCACCCAAGCAGACAAGGAGGAAAAAAGGTCGGAAATCCAACAACGTAGCCCTACAGGAGCTTGGAGCGCTACTTATAAACTTGGGTAAGATCAAGAAACTCTTCCCCAACTCCCCCCCACATGTTTAAATGAANNAGGCCTAAACAACCTGAGAAAGCAAAGAATCCTTAGAAATAGACTTACGCAGGAACAACCCAATCTATGTTTCATCCAAGAAACAAAATGCACTACACACAGAATGGAGGCAATCAGTAAACAACATTGGCGCAAGTACAAGATGGTGGCTATCAGAGGCAACCAAATGGCAGGAGGTATCCTCACCTTGTGGAACCCACAAGTACTAAGCCTAATAACAGTCGAAGCGACTAGGCACACCCTTACGGTTCGCATGCAAATCATTGGAAACACAGAGGTGATTCTATGCACTAATGTGTATGGGCCCCAGGTGTCAAAGGAAAAGAGAGGAATGATACGAGACCTAGAAGACCTCAAAACCCAATCCAATAACCTCCAATGGATCCTAGCAGGGGAATTCAACATCATCACGTCACTGGCGGAGAAAAAAGGAGGCACAAGAAGATTTGATAGGGATGTGGAATAATTCTCAAAGTTCATAGACACAGCGAAGATGGTAGACCTTAAAACTATTAATGGCCAGTTCACCTGAAACAATAAACGGATGAACCAATATCAAGTAGCAACAAGACTCAAAAAATTTATAGTATCAGAGTCAATCATTATGCAGGGGCTAACATTATATTGCAACATCCTTCCCTTAGGAGGATCTGATCACTGGCCAGTGCAACTGGAAGCAAGCTTCCAAACCATACCAAAGAACAAACCCTTCATATTTGAGAAATTCTGGATCGAACACCCAACTTTCAAGGAAAGAATCAAATAGTGGTGGCGGGAGGAGCAACCAGATCAAGGGACAAGGATGTTTAAACTCTATAAGAAACTAAAGTACATCAAATATAATCTCAAGGAGTGGAACAAGGACACCTTTGGGAATATAAACCAAGAGGAAAACAACATAGAAGACAAAATGAAAAAACTCCAGGAAACTTGCATATCAAAGGGCTATATGGAGGACCGAAAAAAGGAAGAGATCTAGATGACCCAGAAATGGGAAGCTCGATGCCAGCAGGAATAAACACTTTGGCGACAAAAAACCCATATCAAATGGCTAAGGGAAGGAGAGAGGAAAACCAAGTTTTTTCATAGAATAACTATGGCCAGAAGAGACCATAACAAAATCTTGAAGATCAAGGACTAGGATGCAATAGAGAGAGAGTCACATAAGGAGATCGAAACTACTCTAGTAAACCACTTCCATGAGATAGCCTAGGAACCCAACCAAGACAAAATGGAGGCCATACAAAGGATAACCCAGCATATCCCCTGCCTGGTCACCGGTGAACAAAATAACAGCCTAAACAAACCCATTGTTGAGGAGGAAATTGACCAAGTACTCCAGGAAATGCCCAATGGGAAATCCCTAGGTCTAGATGGATTCACTATGGAGTTCTTCAAATCCTGTTGGGAAGTTATCAAATACGGCGTTTATAGGGTAGTGGAAGACTCTAAAAGGTCAGCCTCCATCCTAAAAGTGCTAAATGCTACAATGATTACACTAATCCCCAAAGAAAATGAAGCCAAAACCCATGATCGTTATAGACTTATAACACTATGCAATGTGGTATATAAGATAATCTCCAAAGTTATAGCAAATATATTGAAACCCCTCCTACCCACACTGGTCTCACAAGAACAGGCAGGCTTCGTGGAAGGAAGACAAATAATGGACAATATCATACATGCCCATGAGCTTATCCACACCCTGAAGCTCCAAAAGAGAGGGGGGATGATAATACAACTGGACCTAGCAAAAGCTTATGACAAAATTAGCTGGCACTGTATGGTCAATACTTTGGAATCCTTTGGATTTACCCAGCACTATATCAGCTGGATTGTCAGCCTAGTATCCACTACAAGCTACTCACTACTAATAAATGGAACCCCTGCCAAACCCTTCTATCCCACAAGAGGCATCTAACAAGGAGACCCATTGTCCCCCTTCCTGTTTATTCTGATGATGGAAGGTCTCAGTCGAAGCATAAAAAGCGCAACTACAACAGGTGAATTAACAGGTATCAAACCTTTCAAAAATTGCCCCACTTCCACACACCAACAGTTTGTGGATGACCCTTTACTTCATGGTATACCCATGGTCAAGGAAGCAAAAGCTTACAAACGAATACTAGAAGAGTTTGGGGAAGCTTCTGGTGCAGAGATCAACCATTCCAAATTTATGATCTTCTTCTTCAATACCAACCCTACAATCCAACGAAATCTAGCCAACATTTTGGGTTTTGAACACAAAACACTCCTAACCAAGTACTTGGGCATCCCCCTGATAGATAAAGCTTATAAAATGTCAAATTGGAAAGGAATAATCAACAAGTTACAGGAGCGGGTGAGAAATTGGACGTACAGATCCCTCAAACTAGCTGGAAGACTTATTCTGACCAAGTCTGTTTTGCAAGTAATTCCAACCTTTATGATGTTTGTTTTCCCAACCCCCAAGGGGATTCTACAAAAAATAAGAATTGTCCAAAGGGACTTCCTATGGCGAGGAGCGAAAACAAATAAAAAATGGGCCCTGGTGGCCTCGGAGAAGGTCTGTAAACCAAAATTCAAAGGAGGCTTGGGGCTACAAGACCCGCAGGTGACCAATGACGCCTACGAGGTGAAACTCTGGTGGTGTTGGGTCAAAGAAATAACTACACCATGGGTAAACCTGTGGAAGGCAAACTATGCCTTGAACATACGCGGCCATGACAGAATCCTCTTCAGAGGCACCACGGAAGGTTCAACCATTTGGAACCTAGCCTGGTGAAACAAAGCCTGGATTCAGACACACAGCTTTTGGGAAGTGAGGAATAGCAGAATAGCCAGATTCTGGGAGGACGCCTGGCAACAGGAACCTAGAATGGAGAAACCAAACAGGGAGGAAATCCAACAAGAGATGACCGTGTAAGGAAAACCTAGAGTCTACCATTACTAGAAACAAGAAACAGAAAGAAACAAATGGAGGATCTAGGACACTCTCACTCCACAGAATAGAGACCAAACCGCAACACCAGAAAAAGAGGTGGAGGAGGAATTGGGGAGACAAAAAATAGCAATCACGGAAGGAAATGACCAACTGAGATGGGGACAAAAAGATGGCATGGAATTCAACCTAAAACAAGTCTGACACTATATCGTGGACCAGGACCAAGAAGACCCAATGCAACAATGGGATAAGCTCTGGAATAGCCCCCATTGGCCAAAAATAAAAAATTTCCAGTGGTTAATTCTCCACAACCGAATTCTAACTTGGGAAAACCTAAGGAAAAGGGGATTCATAGGTCCATCCAGATGTCACCTCTGTCAAGCCAAGGAAGAAACAACGAACCATCTTCTCGATGAATGCACCTACACAACAAAAATCTGGGACTGGGCAGCAGGTATCTTCCGACAGCCCAATAGGATCCAAGGTAACATTTCCATAACTATCAACACCTGGAAAGAGAGCTATAGTGAAAATGAAGAGGTGAATCTCTATTGGACCCTCATCCTGAGAATGATCATATGGGCAATATGGAAGGAAAGGAACTGATGCATCTTCAGGAATGAAAGCTGGCTGGAAGGGAAGATCAAGGAAACAATAATATCCATGACAAGGGAAATGGTGCAGAGCCACAACTACCAGAAAGAAAGAGAGCAACTCACAGACCAGGACTCCCGAATCCTAGAAGCCTTCCACTTGAAAGACATACGCAACCCCAATCAAATAAGACTTCCACCGCAACTCCAAGTAGGTGAGCGCCACTGGAAACCACCATCAGTAGGCTCCCTCAAGCTGAATTTGGACTGGGCATCAAAAGGTAACCCAGGATGGACAAGAATGGGAGGAGTAATCATGAACAGTGAAGGAAATATCATCCGGATGTACGGTGAGAGTCTGGGAAACTCCACCAACAATGCCATGAAATTCGGAGCCCTGGAGACTGGCCTCGAGATTCTAAGTCGGGAAAGGATGACAAATGCCATAGTGGAAGGAGATTCCATGTTGGTTATCAACACAGTAAGGAGACTCCAAAACGATACCAAAGTGGGCAAAATTCAGAGGCACTGGCGCTTGGCACATTCCCTGTAAAACATTCAGGAGCACTTGCAGAGGGGGATCATAGTGGAGTTGCATTGGGTACACAGGGCAGCAAATGGACTAGCAGATAGAATTGCTAACGAGGGAGTCAACAAGGAAGGACCAACACCAGACGTTATCTGGAGTAACATCCTGAATGGTCAGTTCTGAACAGATTGCATCCAACTGGTGACAAAAGACCGTGATGGTAGCCGAAGTACGGATGACCACACCGAGGATGGAGGCACAAAAATAACTGAAGGGCACGAAGGATCCAGGCAGAATCTGATCGCCCACCACTCAAACACGAGTTACAATACAGATCCAGGTCACACAACAAGAGGAGGTATGACACCACAATCCTGTTAGTAGGCAGAAGTACAGGGGATGCTAGTGGGAAAGTAGAAAAGATAATCAGTAGGCAGAAAAGGACGAAGGACAAAAGGGTTTCCCATGGTCAAGTATGGGTACACCCCACCCAAGTACAGATATCGGGAATGGAAATGATCTCCGTACAACAAGCAGAGCAAAGGATTGGTGCAGGAATTACAACAAGGATCCCAAGAGCACACATAACAAAATAGTGGAAAAGAATCAGAAGGTACAACTTTATGAGCGACCTATGATTGCCAGGATGCACCTACAGCCGGGGAAGTCCCATAAGAGGAGAATCACCAGGAAGGGCCAAAGACCAGAGAGAAGAAATTACAGAGGCCATCGTACATATAAGGAAGGGGAGAATAGGAACAAGAGAAGAACCCAAGGCAAAAATCACCACAAACAAGCCAAGATGGTACGAATGAAGAAAACCAATAATAAGAGAGGCCCCCAGGGGAAAGAACCTCCGACAAGCACCCGAAGGATCACAAGGATAGAGCAAGCAGCCAGAGAAGCCAAGGGTACCTTTCTCATGCAAGTTGATCCAAAGAGAAAAGAGATCATCAACAGGTGGGAGAGAGAAATCAACACCACACGCAAGGGCAAAGCCTAGAATGAACTAATTTGGGAAGCTGACAGGATAAGGGACCCAGGGGCCACACAACCTAGAACAAACCTCTACCACAAAATAGTGGAGGAGGCCTGGTGAACAAAAATGTTGATAGGGAAGATGAGCGATGACCGGAAAGAGACCAACAGGGAGGCTATCAGGGACCATAAGAAGGTGCTCAAAGAAATTCTGAATCACCTAAGCAACCTAGAGGCCAGTACAAAAAGACTAGCGGAGAACCAGAGGAGGCAGAAGGAAAAAATGGAACGAAGGGTAGGCCAATTCCACCTGTACCTATGCTATGTCCACCACATGGGCATCACCCTAGCAGACCGGAATGGAACACCAACTTGTATCAGAAAGACATGCACGGTGGACCAGAGGAAGGAGTGCAAGGAAAGAAAGGATGGAGACGAATGGCATCCCATCATCCTAGACTAGCGTAGGTTTAGCCCCTGGTCAAGTTGTGTTCAGTGTAAAAGCTACCCTTATTTATGGTTATGACTTTTATGTGTATGTTTTGGTTTAATTTCTCAAACTGGTTTTCGGAGGACTGGGTCAGTTTCCCAAGGTGGCAACCCAGTCTCCCCCCTACTACTTTAGACATGTTAGATAGTGCAACTCTAGGAACCCTGATCTGGTTTCCTCTAAGGCAGATCCAGGGATTCCCTTTTTCCTTTTTGTATCATAACTTCTTTCAGTAATACAAGATTTCACACTCACTTACAAAAAAAAAAAAACATTAGGTGAAACCCAACTGTACTCATCTATATTAGGAAACCCATGTAGACAAATATGGGTGTGAGACAAATACCTCCCAAATATTTTACTTCCAATAAAATTATCCATGCTCTATGCAATGTGCATAGATGGTAACCTAGAAGTCCAAGGGATCATCTCAACCAATTTTTACCAATGTTATTGGGCATTTGGTTGGTTCCATGCTAGCAAGTGCCTGGTTTGAATCCCCCTAGGTTAGGTGTGTTGAAATTACTAAGACAACTGAGAGGGGGGGTGAATCAATTGTTATTGTGCTTAAACAATTTTAAGTCTGTTAATACATTCTTAATCTTTCTTCAAGTGATCATCAACATTATACAACATATGGACAATAAAAGTAATGAACATCAATCACACATAAGGTATACACAAAGACAGATTTTCACGAGGAAACCCATAAAGGGAGAACATCTCTTCTTCTTCTTCGAAATGATAGGTATTCTTTTAAGTTTTGTACATCATATTTAATTGAGCACCAACTCAATGTGAGGCTGCTACCTCTATTTTACAAGCTGCAACTTGTTTGAGAGAACCAACTCTCTGGTTTCTCTAGCACCCACTAGAAGGAAGCACCAACTCCCTTAATGTTCCAGCACCAACTGGATGGAAGCACCAACTTCCAGTTACATAGGCTCCAACCTGTATAACAGAGAACACTTGTTCTCCCTTGCACCACCCTGCCACCTTGGTTTCTCTGGCTGCAACCAGATGGAAGCTACAACTCCTTGTGTTCAAGCTCCCACTTGAACCTCTAAGGACAACAGTCCTCCCTAGCACCTCCCAACCACCCTGGAATATAAATGAATAATTAAACAACCAACTACACAGATAAATTGATTCTTACCACTTCTTCTTTGTTCTGTAAATCTGGTCTTCTTCTAACTATTCTTCAATTATTCTCTTCCTTTGTCTATTTTGCAATTCTACTCTGCTTCAACTTGTTCTTTCATTATGCTCTTCTTCAAGTCTTTTCCTCATTTGTTACTCTTCTCTGAGTTTTATCTCACACTACGCATATTTTCAGTCTCACACTGCGCATCCTGTGATTTTCCCTTTCTTACAGTTTAATTCATTTTTCATCCACAACAACCAACTATGCACAGTCTGTCTCTTTTTCTTTTATGCACCACACCCACAGCAATTACACTTTGCATCTTCTTCGGCAAAAGAAAACTGTCTAAGAAACTGAAACGCCAACCGATCAAGAATCATGAATCGGTTTTGCTAACTGATTCATAACTGATGAATTAACTGTGAGAGAGAACAGTAGCCCTCTGATCATATTCAAGTTTATCTGGACCATTGGATGAACTTTATTAATCTTGCCTTTAAATTGGGTTTCGACATTTTGGCATTCTTGTGGCCAAGTGTCTCAACACTTCATGTCGCGATCTCCGAAACTCCAATACAGAGCTTTTTTGCACTAGCTCCTTCCTCTATATGACCATGGCCATGACCAAGCGCTTATGCATAAAGTGTTTTTCGCGAATTTGCATTTCGTGAATCTGGAGATGAGGCATCTCGACTCTCCAAGTCGCGATCCCCGAAACCCCAAAATGGAGCTTATCTGAACTGACTTCTTCCCTTCTCGTGACCACCGGTGGTGACTAGGGGTTGTTCCAAAAGGCTCTTTATATTTTGCAAGTTTATAAACTTCATCGAGTCTGATCAACAGTTGAAATCTCCATAGATCTGATGGTCCAGATCTTATCGAGATCTCGCATCTCGCGAGTTTCCACACCATGCTCCGTTGACTCCAAGTCAACGACTTGTCCTATGATTCAATGGTTCAGATATGATCTTAATTCAATGGCTTAGATCATATCGCGATTTCGCATATCATGATTTTGGCGTTTATGTTTCTTGCCTTTCCAAATCGCGAGTTGCGAAACTCTGACATGGCATGGGATCAATGGTCCAGATCACACCTTGAACTGACGGCTGTGATTAAATCACGATTTCGCATATCACGATTTCAGTGGTTATGTTTCTTGCCTCTCCAAGTTGTGAGTCACGAAACTCCGAAATGGCGTGGGATCAATGGTCTAGATCACTCCTTGAACTAACAACTGTGATTAAATCACGATTTCGCATATCGCAATTTCAGTTGTTATGTTTCTTACCTCTTCAAGTCGCGAGTCACGAAACTCCGAAATGGCGTGGGATCAACGGTCCAGATTACACCTTGATCTGACGGCTGCAATTAAATCACGATTTCGGGAGATGAGAGGTTGGATCATTTCTTACTTTTGACTTTCCAGTCAACAAAATGTTGATCTATGTCCACGTGTCATGCCCAAAGATGGACGGTCCTCCTTCTTTCAGGATTTTGTATGCCCGTTTCTCCTTGCACTTTAATGAACGTGCATGTTCTTCATGATCCAATGATGGTCAATCCTCGCACTCGGATCTAATGCCCGAGATCTATCCTCCATATCTGCGTGCTCTTCTTGTCTACATTAAGATCTGACAGTCATCGGGAATTCTGAATTGTTGATCCAACGATCACTGTTGCTGCTCCTCCCCCATTATCACTGCGCTGTTGATCATGCTGATCTTTTCCATCGCTATTCTTTCCAACAATCCTCTGCACTATCTCTTCTAAGCTTATTTGAATCTTCTCTACAACATCTTCTCATAATGTCCATCTATTACATACTTTCTGTACTCATGCCATCTTCATTGTTGTACTTGCCATCAATGACAAGCATTCACTGTCTGTTAAATATTTTCCAACAATCTCCCCCTTTGGAATTGATGGCAACACAAGCACCCACATGCATTCAGACTCTCACAAAATCACCCACATGCATTCGGACTCTCCTCTCGGACTCTTTTCTCCCCCTTTGACATCAATGTCAAAGAAGAAACCTGCTCCCCCTGAGATGTTGCAGTACATACTCCCCCTGTCAACTATGAGCATCCTTGAAATACACCATATATTCAATAAGTACTCCCCCTTACCAGGTGAACAGATTAGACACAAGAAATTATAACCCCCAACTTTTGACGAAGATATCCAAAAGGGGTTGTTGCTAATGGTTTTGTAAATATATCTGCAATCTGTCCTGTAGAGGGTATATAATTCAGTTGAACAATTCTGTTTGTAACTTGTTCTCTGAGAAAATGGTACTTTATTGGAATAGGCTTAGTCTTGGAATGAAGAACAGGATTCTTGGAGGGCGTTATCACAGTGAATTGGATGTTTGACACAGATATGCCTTGTTTGGGGGAAGTCTATGAAAGCATAGATAGTATGTTGGAGAGGATAAGGGAAATTATTAGGGCCAATGAAAGTGACCCCTTTGAAGTATTGTACAATGAAGTGAAGGACATAGTTACCAAAAGGTGGAACAAAATGACCACACCATTACACCTTTTGGCCTATGCACTGCACCCTATATATTATCATTCCAAAATATTTTCTTTACCTGGTAGAACAGCCCCAAACAAGGATTCTGAAGTGGTACAGGGATACAAGACGGCTTTGAGGAAAATCTACAAGGATGTGGGAATTGCAATGGAAGTACATGAAGAATTTGGAGCATTTGTACAATCCACTGGTAACTTTTTAGATCCACTAGCCATTGATGATCGGGGGCATATGGATCCTCTTGCCTGGTGGGGATTCCATGGAGGGGACAACATTCATCTCTCAACTCTAGCCACAAGGTTATTATCACAGGTTTCCATTTCCTCATCAACTGAGAGGAATTGGAGTACATATGGCTTCATCCATTCTGTGAAGTGAAACATATTGGGAGAAGCGAAGGCTAAGGATCTTGTGTGCATTCATTCCAACCTTCTCCTTCTATCACATTCTAGTCAAGAGTATAAGAAAGGTTCGAGTAGGATGTGGGATGTGGAGCCTGAGATATCCAACTTAAGCATGACATTGAATGCCATGACTCACCTCAACCTACTTGAGGATGTTACACCACCAGTTCCTACTTTTGTTGCAACTTCCAACATTCCTGACCCCCCACCATCTATTCATGATGTAGAGTTGCAATATGTAGATGATGAGGATGTAGACCCATTTCTTGATTTGTAGTTAAACCTGCTCTACATTGTCATATTAGTAGAGTGATCACTAATGAGACACTCATTTTTGTATTGACTATTATATTTTTTTTATGAAGCAAGATGCATCATTTCAGTTTCAGATTTATAAATTATCTAATGATTTAAATTCTAATGTTGTGATTCATGAATGGATTTTATTCTAAACTTTGAATATGTTATTTTTAATTTAAAAAATATTATTATATACTTGTGTACTTGACGTATCCTCGTCGTATCTAGATCCTAGGTTTTCAAAAATCTGGCGGATCCGTATCCGGATCCTATCTTTTCAAAAATCTGGTGGATCCATATCTGAATCCTATCTTTTCAAAAATTTGGTGGATCCGTATCTTTTTTCGTATCCTAGTAACTTATAATAAAAGCCTAAATATAGACCTTCCAAATGCTTCTCCCAGGGATCCCCGAGAAAGCAATAAGATGCTTATTTGTAAGAAAAGGGGGACCTACAAAAATAAATGACAATGAATGCTTAAGGGGTTAATTGGAGGATGGGAGGTCTCATCACGAGCCAGCCTATCATGATCATGGGTATTTAGCGGTATGACATTACCATCATCTGGTCACTAAGCTAGGGTAGTGGCTCTTAGTTACACAACTGAGAGAAAGGGGGCCTCATCATGAGCCATCCTTCTCATTTCCGCGAGGTATTTGTGAATGACACTGTCATTATCTGGACACCACACCAGGACAATGGCCTTCAACTCATTCCTTAAAACATGAAAGAAATAAAGAATGACAAGAAGATGCTCTTGGAAAAAGTGCATCGCAAATGAAGGTGCCCCACACCCTCTACAAAGGCACCCATGAATGAGATAATACGAGCCCTTGTATGTCATGAAAATCATCGACCTATGAAGTCTAAACCCCTTCCACCTCATCATCCACTACATGACCTTGAAAGGCCATCCTTGGGAGCATCCCCTACTTAATGGCTTTGGTCTACCCAATAGGACTCCTATGACACCCCTACCATACTTAAACTTGGTCAATTGTATAGGGTTTTTGAGCATTTGTTTAATTTGATGAGGTAGTTTTGATGCACATGTTTAGGTGCCTTTCTTATTAGATGTGGTTTACACTTATCATGATATCTTTGACTTGAGATCTTTGGAGGGCATACCCTTTTGTTTTGCAAGACCTTGCTTGGTGGCCAGATTTGGGAGAACAAGCCTAGCTTGGGCTTCCATGGGGCAAGAAGCCCATGGGATGGATGCCTAGGGCCTGCATGCCGGATGACAGAGACATGCCTTTGGAGGCCTAGAAGACATCATGACGGGCCTAACCTAGCCTCTACCACCCAAAGGAATTTCCTAGGAGAGGAAAAACGTCACCTCCTTGAGGGTTGACATCATGAAGGGGCTAGGGCTTGGTGGTGATGGAGTTGCACATTGACACTTGGCATATCTTGACCGAATGAGGCATGGAGAAGGCTTGGCACATGAAGCAGAGGCTCAAGGAGCCCCAACAACTTCCACATTCTTTTCCAACAACTTGGAAAGTGTCAAAAACATCCCCTAAAGGGGAGACGTCATCTTACTTTAGGGTTTCTTTTGTGCAAAAGTAAATTTTAAGATCAATTGTTTAATATTATTTTGTAAATGGGCAAGATTATAGTTGTTGACCCGTTAACTTGTGGTTTACCCTAGTTTGTGTGGAAAAACTATGTCTAGGACTTATTGTATAAATAGAGATCAAACTCAAATCATTTTCATAAGACATAACTCTCCTCTTGTGAGAGGATACTTGGCTGAAATTTGCAGCCTATTTGGGCATTTCTCATTGTCTCTTGGTTGCTACTCTCTTGTAATGGTTTTACTTTGGCTATTGGATGGATGGATGATGTGCTATCTCTACTGGAGGACTATTTCTTTCTTTATGGTGGATTTGCTTGGTTAAAAAGAGGTTTATCTTGTTAATGCTTGGACTAGGTAAGGAATCTTTGTTGCTATTGCTTATTTTCTTGGTTTCAAGGTTAATTTGCTTAATATTTTTGGGAGTATAAGTGCATACAACCCCACTAAGTCCATTGCAATTGTCTTGAAATACTTTGTTGCATAAGAAAATACTAGGAGGAGTAAAAGGGTTTACACCCTCCTAGGGTTTTTCCTAGCTAGCTTAGCTTTCCTTAGGGAGTAAAAAAGCTTACACCCCAAAGGAAGTAGCTCATCTAGCTCTTTAATTTTGAGACTCCACATCCCAATAGTTAAAATCATTAATCTTCTTTGCATTGGAGAAATAAAATCATTGCATTGGTATATGTGAAAACACGAGATTTTGAGATTGTCTAAATTGGAATCTATTCTATGTGCTCTAAGCTTGCTAATGCCACAAGGGCGTTTTGATTGGTCAATGATATCTTATTGATATTATAAACTTTATGCTACAGCCATTAGGGCTGCAGAAAACTCATTTAACTTCTTTCTCTTACTCACTATTCATCCGTCAAAAAATTGCTAAGACGTTTCCATATTAATCTACTAATCAGCGTGCATCTTTTGGGTGGTTTACTTGTGATTTTTGGTGATTGAATCTTGTTGCTATAGCAATTTTTTGCTACAGCCATAAGGCTGCTACAATAATTCTCTGAAAACACTATCTAGAAGCCCCCTTTTACCGTTAAAGTTTGTGCTTGAATATTGGAAAGTTATCTATTGGTCTGGTGCTTCATTGTCCAATAATTATTTGACAATTTTGATGGTTAATTTTGCAGTAACTACCTATTGTTCTTGCTGATATATATTTCTATTTATTTCTGCAATTAGGGACAACAAGATTAACTTACTTGTCCACCTAACATATACTACGAACAGTTGGTTTTTCTTGTGTCTCGGGTAGGTACAAACACTCTCAGCAGGTACCCAAGGACTTGGAAACCTTAAACCTCTCCCGAGACTCATTCTCAAGCCTTCTTCCATCTAGTAACTTGACCCATAGGAGCTTCCATTCATACATCTCACTTTCCATCTCATTTCCCCTAGGGTCACTGGGATTCCCCCCTTGAGGTGACTACCTCACCTCTAAAGTGATGGGAACACCTGCCTAAGGTGACAGTGGGTAGGTGTTCTATTATTTGTCGCCATTTGGTGGTTGGGTCAGGCTTTTCCCAACCTACAACTTGTGCAATAACAGTCCTTATTGCAAAGAGCTCAATTCTTTATATTGCTGGGAAGAAAAGTCAAAGGGATGAATTGAGGAACCACAAGCTTCTCAGAGGCAAGGGAAACCTAATCCTTGGCCATGCCTTCTTAGTGAATTATGATTATCCTTATAGTATCTAGATGCCCCATGATGATCATCTCATGAGATATATTTTTTTTATGTGATTTTGTATTAACCTATCAGAACTTATGAATTAGGACAAATATCATATTTCAGTGTCGATGATTGATGTACCACTTGACATCTTATACATCTTATATATCATTTTTGTTTTTATATCTATGTAGAAATGTGTTGGTTTGATGTTGCTTTAGATGTTTAAAAATTTGAAAACAAATTGATTATTGTTGTATTTTTTTATGTTTCCCAATAATTTCCCCAATATTGTCGATAATTTATTTTCCAGACCCTCGGCGATAAATTATCAATAACAATAAATGTAACATTAGGTGAAACCCCATGGAACGAGAAGATGAAAACGAGGGACTGCTAGGGTTTGGAGCAACTGCAAGCTAGGGTTTGGCAGTCGCGGCCACAACAGAGGACAACATGAGAACCAAAGAGGGGGGTAAGGGAACCCCCTCATACAAACAGGTAGTGGTGGATAGGGGGAAAGGGCCAAGAGGCATAGTTTTCAAGACACCAATGACAGGCACCTCAGGATGAGACCCAGGAAAAGATTAGGAAAGGAACCAGGGAAAAAGTGAGGGCATGGGAGAAGAAGCTAGAGAAACTCAGAGTGAGGCGCAAGACACAACGTAGCACAATGGGACAGAAGGGCGCAGCCCGTGCAAACCCAAAACAACAATGATACCCAACGTGATATTGGAGGATCCACAAACGCAACTTTATAGGGACCAGATGAAGATGCATATGCTAATTTGCAAGTTCATGGGTTTGTGACCCACAAAAATAGCGTTGTGCAACTAGATTAATTATCATTGGAAGCCAAGCGGAGAAGTGGAGCTCTACCTGGGCTCAAAAGGCTTCTTCATAGCAATATTCATGAACCTGGAGGACAGGGATAGAGTCTTTCAAGGAGGGACATACTTCCACACCTCAGCAGGACTGTACATGCGGCCATGGAAGGAAAATTTCTCCCCAGAAAATGAGACTTTCAAAAAGGTGTCGGTCTGGCTGAGATTTTATTCCTTACCATTAGACTACTGGTTGCCCTCTACTTTCGAAGCAATAGGAAACAAACTGGGGAAATATGTGAAGACCTCAGAAGCCACCCTAAATGGGAGGTATACATATTACGCAAGAATCTGCATAGAGATGGATGTGTCGAGAGCACTCCCAGAAGCCATAAGTCTGGAATTCAGGGATGAGGAATGGATCCAAAACATAGATTACGAACAGATTCCCTACAAATGCAGAATATGCCATGAACATGGACACTTGATCAAAGAATTCCCTCTCAATAAAAAACAAGAAGCGGAAAACCCCAAACCACAACAAGATGAAGATGGGTTTATAAAACCAAACTCTAGAAGCAGAGAAAACAAAAAGCAGAATAAAACCTCAGCAGGAAATAACCCGGCGACCCAGAATAAAATGGAAGGACAGGACAAAACCACTAAAGGGGTAGAAGATGAAAAAGATTCAACTAAAGTGCAAGAAGTCATAGAACAAACAATAAATGAGCCCACTGGTCAGCCAAGTAACAAGAAGGAACAGAGGAGTAGCGCAACCCCGATGGATGGAGAAACTAGAGACGACAACACCCCCATGCAAGAAGCAAAGGGAGATGCGGGAATGACCCCAAGCGAAGTAGGTACAGAAGATCCTGATCTCAGAGACCTTGTGGAAAGGGAAGGGATAGATCTCCCAAACATACTAGAGCAATGGAAAAGACAGGGAGTAGACAACGTACCAACAGAGCAACTTGACCGTATTCAGTACCTGTTTCTCCTAAGGGAGGAAACCAAAGCCAAAGGACTAAAGTGCACACACGGGGAGATAGGACACCTAAGAGTCAAATCCAGCGAGGGACAACCACAATTCTCACCCAAGTAGACGAGGAGGAAAAAAGGTCGGAAATCCAACAGCGTAGCCCTATAAGAGCTTGGAGCGTTATTGATAAACTCAGGTAAGATCAAGAAACTCTTCCCCAACTCCCCCCCACATGTTTAAATGAAGGTTATAACTTGGAATATAAGAGGCCTAAACAACCTGAGAAAGCAAAGAATCCTTAGAAATAGACTTAAGCAGGAGCAACTGGATCTTTGTTTCATCCAAGAAACAAAATGCACTACAGACAGAATGGAGGCAATCAGTAAACAACATTGGTGCAAGTACAAGATGGTGGCTATTAGAGGCCACCAAATGGCAGGAGGTATTCTTACCTTGTGGAACCCAAAAGTACTAAGGCTAATAGCAGCCGAAGCGACCGGGCACACCCTTACGATTCGCATGCAAATCATTGGAAACACAAAGGTGATTCTATCCACTAATGTGTATGGGCCCTAGATGTCGGAGGAAAAGAGAGGAATGATACTAGACCTAGAAGACCTCAAAACCCGATCCAACAAACTCCAATGGATCCTAGCAGGGGACTTCAACATCATCACATCACTGATGGAGAAAAAAGGAGGCACAAGAATATTGGATAGGGATGTGGAAGAATTCTCCAAGTTCATAGACATAGTGGAGATGGTAGACCTCAAAACTATTAATGGCCAGTTCACCTGGAACAATAAACGAATGAACCAGTATCAGGTAGCAACAAGACTCGACAAATTTCTAGTATCAGAGTTAATCATTATGCAGGGGCTAGCATTAGATTGCAGCATCCTTCCCTAGGGGGGATCTGATCACTGGCCAGTGCAACTGGAAGTAGGCTTCCAAACCACACGAAAGAATAGACCCTTCAGATTTGAGAAATTCTAGATCGAACACCTGACTTTCAAGGAAAGAATCAAACAGTGGTGGCGGGAGGAGCAACCAAAGCAAGGGACAAGGATGTTCAAACTCTATAAGAAACTAAAGTACATAAAATATAAGCTCAAGGAGTGGAACAAGGACACCTTTGGGAATATAAACCAAGAGAAAAACAACATAGAAGACAAAATGAAAAAACTCCAAGAAACTTGCATATTGGAGGGCTATACGGAGGACCGGAAAAAAGGAAGAGATCCAGATGACCCAGGAATGGGAAGCTCGATGCCAGCAGGAAGAAATACTTTGGCGACAAAAGTCTCATATCAGATGGCTAAGGGAAGGAGAGAGGAACACCAAGTTTTTTCATAGAACAACTATGGCCAGAAGAGCCCATAACAAAATCCTAAAGATCAAGGACCTAGATGGAATAGAGCGAGAGTCACATAAGGAAATCGAAACTACTCTGGTAAACCACTTCCACGGGATAGCCCAGAAACCTAACCAAGATAGAACAGAGTCCATACAGAGGATAACCCATCATATCCCTCGCCTGGTCATCGAGGAACAAAATAACAACCTAAACAAACCCATTATTGAGGAGGAAATTGACCAAGTACTCTAGGAAATGCCCAATGGGAAAGCCCCAAGTCTAGATGGCTTCACTATGGAGTTCTTCAAAGCCTGCTGGGAAGTTGTCAAATATGGTTAGCTTCCATCCTAAAAGCGCTAAGTGATACAATGATTACACTAATCCCCAAAGAAAATGAAGCCAAACGCCCTGATCGTTATAGACTTATAGCGCTATGCAATGTGGTATATAAGATAATCTCCAAAGTTATAGCAAATAGATTGAAGCCCCTCCTACCCACACTGGTCTCATAAGAACAAGCAGGCTTCGTGGAAGGAATAAAAATAATGGACAATATCATCCATGCCCATGAGCTTATCCACACCCTGAAGCTCCAAAAGAGAGGGGGAATGATAATACAACTGGACCTAGCAAAATATTATGACAAAATTAGCTGGCACAATATGGTCAAGACTTTGGAAGCCTTTGGATTTACCCAGCACTGGATTAGCTGGATTGTCAGCCTAGTATCCACTACAAGCTTCTCACTACTAATAAATGGAGCCCCTACCAAACCCTTCTAGCCCACAAGAGGCATCCGACAAGGAGACCCGTTGTCCCCCTTCTTGTTTATTCTGATGATGGAAGGTCTTAGTCGAAGCATAAAAAGTGCAACTACAACAGGTGAATTAACAGGTATCAAACCTTTCGAAAATTGCCCAACTTCCACACACCAACAGTTCGTGGATGACACTTTACTTCATGGTATACCCACAATCAAGGAAGCAAAAGATTACAAACGAATCCTAGAAGAGTTTGGGGAAGCTTCTGGTGCAGAGATCAACCATTCCAAATCTATGATCTTCTTCTTCAATACCAACCCCGCAATCCAACGAAATCTGGCCAACATTTTGGGTTTTGAACACAAAACACTCCCAACCAAGTACTTGGGCATCCCTCTGACAGACAAAGCTTATAAAATGTCAACTTGGGAAGGAATAATCAACAAGTTACAGGAGTGGGTGACAAATTGGATGTACAAATCCCTCAACCTAGCTGGAAGACTTATTCTAACCAAGTCTGTTTTGGAAGCAATTCCAACCTTTATGATGTTCGTTTTCCCAAGCCCCAAGGGGATTATACAAAAAATAAGAACTATCCAAAGGGACTTCCTATGGTGAGGAGCGGAAACAAAGAAAAAATGGGCCCTAGTGGCCTGGGAAAAGGTCTGTAACCAAAAAGCAAAGGAGGCATGGGGCTACAAGACCTGCAGGTGACCAATGACACCTACGGGGTGAAACTCTGGTGGCATTGGGTCAAAGAAACCACTACACCATGGGTAAACCTATGGAAGGAAAAGTATGCCCCGGACATACGCGACCAGGACAGAATCCGCTTCAGAGGCACCAGGGAAAGTTCAGCCATCTAGAACCTAGCCTGTCGCAACAAAGTCTGGATTCAAACACACAACTTTTGGGAAGTGAGGAATGGTAGAACAACCAGATTCTGGGAGGATGCTTGGCAATGGGAACCTAGAATGGAGAAACTGGACAGGGAGGAACTCCAACAGGAGATGACTGTGCAAGGAAAAACTAGAGTCTACCATTACTGGAAACAAGAAACAGATCGCAACAAATGGAGAATCTGGGACACTCTCACTTCATTGAATAGAGACCAAACCACAACACTAGTAAAAGAGGTGGACAAGGAATTGGGGAGATGAAAAATAGCAGTCACGGAAGGAAATGACTAGCTGAGATGGGGACAAAAAGATGGCAGGGAATTCAACCTAAAAGAAGTCCGACACTATATCGTAGACCAGGACCAAGAAGACCCAACGCAAGAATGGGATAAGCTTTGAAACAACCCCCATTGGCCAAAAATAAAAAATTTCCAGTGGTTAATTCTCCACAACCAAATTTTAACTTGGGAAAACCTAAGGAAAAGGGGATTCATAGGTCCATCCAGATGTCACCTCTGTCAAGCCAAGGAAGAAACAACAAACCATCTTCTTGACGAATGCACCTACATAGCAGAAATTTGGGACTGGGCGACAGGTATCCTCCGACAGTCCAATAAGATCCGAGGTAACATTTCCGCAACTATCAACACCTGGAAAGAGAGCTACAATGAAAACGGAGAGGTGAATTTCTGTTGGACCCTCATCCTAGGAATGATCATATGGGCAATATGGAAGGAAAGGAATCGACGCATCTTCAGGAACGAAAGCTGGCCAGAAGGGAAGATCAAGGAAACAATAATATCCATGACAAGGGAAACGGTGCAGAGCCGCAACTGCCAGATAGGAAGAGTGCAACTCATAGACTAGGACTCTCGAATCCTAGAAGCCTTCCACCTGAAATATGGATGCAACCCCAATCAGATAAGACGGCCACCGCAACTCCAAGTAGGTGAGCGCAATTGGAAACCACCACCAGTAGGCTCCCTCAAGCTGAATTTCGACAGGGTGTCAAAAGGTAACCCAGGACAGACATGAATGGGAGGAGTAATCAGGAACAATGAAGGAAATATCATCCAGCTGTACGTTGAGAGTCTAGAAAACTCCACCAACGACGTCGCAGAATTTGGAGCCCTGGAGACTGGCCTCAAGATTCTAAGTCGGGAAAGGATGACAAATGCCATAGTGGAAGGAGATTCCATGTCGGGAAAGGATGACAAATGCCATAGTGGAAGGAGATTCCATGCTGGTTATCAACACAGTAAGGATACTCCAAAATGGTACCAAAGTGGGCAAAATTCAAAGGCACTAGCGCTTGCCACATTCCCTGCAAAAAATTCAGGATCACTTGCAGAGGGGGATCACAGTGGATTTGCATTGGGTACGTAGGTTAGCGAATGGACTAGTGGACAGAATTGCTAATGATGGAGTCAACAAGGAAGGACCAGAACTGGACACTATCTAGAGTAACATCCCAAATGGTCAGATCCGAATAGACTGCATCCAACTGGCGACAAAAGACCGTGACGACAACCGAAGTATGGACGACCACACCGAGGATTTGGCATAGAAATAATTGAACGGCATGAAGGATCCAGGTAGAATCCAATCACCCACCACTCAAACATGAGTTACAATGCAGATCCAGGTCACACAACAAGAGGAGGTACGAGTGAGATCGGAAGAGCG
>CBVK0100920490.1:0-14849 GCA_900067695.1 Picea abies | reverse complement strand
TGAAGTTTTGAATATTAGTGAAGAATTCAAGAACTACAACTTCCATGCAAAATATATCTGCATTCAACACTTTATGACCTATCCCAATTACGTTGTTCCAATTGTGGGTTTTCGAGGGGTGATTAGGTACAACATTTTATTTACCTAGTTTAACCACCACCTCAAAATCAGACTCCTAAAATAGTAGCAAACATCGATAGAATTAACCTTCCAAAATTGTATTGTTAACCAAATAATTGAACACTAAATTATCAATGGACAAATTGAAGGACTGGTCCAGAAGATAATACTTGAAATTTTGTAGCATATATGCCATCACCAAGCCTTTTCCTTTCATGGTTGTGTAATTAATTTTTTTTTCTAGAAAATTACATGCGATGGTGTAGAATGTGTTACCCTAGCCATCGCAACATGTTCCCAATGCAATGGTAGTGGAATCCACATCGACATGGAAAGAGACCAATGTGATAAAATGTATGTTGGGTTTTTGGAATAGTTCAAATTATTTTGATAATAATAACTTTGATCTATTCTACCAAGAAGTTCTAAGGTTCGAGCCCATATAGCCCGATACATTCCACTAAGCTACACTACTTATATATATATATATATATATATATATATATATATATATGTCCCCTCATAGTCCCTATGAATTGGACTTTCAAAGTCTTTCGGATCATATCAATATCTTGTCCTTATCAAGATCGGTGGATGGGAACATGTGTCAACACAAACCTTATGTCTAGTAGGTTCCTATTCCTACTATATCTTCTTGTGAGTCCAAAGTTCATAATGTCGAAATTCCCACAATCATTCAAGGATATATACCAAAGTGATATCCAATGTTTATACACTCTATTCAAACATGATCTGTTAAGTTATGTATGTCCATAAACTTTGTGGCATTAGTTGTGCCATTAAACACTGGTGGATCTTTAATCTCTACATGAATCGACTTAATGGAATTTGGTAGTGTCCATATTTGTGTCAATTAATTCTCATACTCCCTAGGCATATGAGAATGCCAAAGTGAAACTTATGCAACTTATGCAACTATATGAAACTTTATGCAACTATATGCAACTTATGAAATTATATGCAAATATGCAACTATATGAAACTATATGAAAATATGCAACTTATCCAACTATATGAAACTATGCAACTATATGCAACTATATTCCAACTATATGCAAATTTATGCAACAATGCAACTTTATGCAACAATGCAACTTATGCAACTATATGCAACTATATTGCAGCTATATGCAACTATGTTGGTACCACAAACATATATTGACATGATAATAAATCATTTCATCAACAACCTGTAGCTCCCCCTCGTCTAGTTATATACTACAATTCCCTTTCCCAATATGCTAGTTGGATACTACAATTCAACTTCCCACTATGCTATGGGAAATGCATGACAATGTTGCATCTAAGTATAATAATATAAGAACTCTTTATCCAACCACTAAGATGGATTTTCGTAAGCCTTTTGACTGTCTAACTCTTCATTTTCAAAAATGTACATTACTAAGATGGATTTTCATAAACCTTTTGACATTTATGAGTAGATGATTTGCGACCACCCTTCACAAGGTGTTTTTATCGTCAAGTTATCTGTCAAATTTAATATGTAGATATTGATATATATGCCAAGTTCCATGTGGTGTTTTTATTGTCTAATTTATTTGTTATTGTCAAGTTATTTGTCAAATTTAATGTGTAGATATTGCATATATGCCAAGTTTCATGTGGTGTTTTTATTGTCTAATTTATTTTTCCAATTTAATGTGTAGGTGGTTGTACAGTACATCGAGTGTACACTCTTTACCTAGCTTAAATTTCAACTATAATTCAAGAACCCTAAAGGTCGTATTTTAAATATAATTTTGGTTTACTTGTAGTTTTTTTATAAAGAATTATAACTATTTTTTAGAACCCCCATCTACAGAGTCTTTATCCATATCCTCATTGTCGAAAATAAATTAGAAAAGATCCCTCACTTCATTCATTTCCATAGTCCTAACCTTATTTCTATCCCTAGTCCAAATCCTAGTTCTTATTAAACAATGCAGGAGGCTAATCCCAATAATCTAGACCCCTCCTCTCATCCCACATGTTAGTGCAAGTATTATAAGGCTCCAAAGGACACTACTACAAAATTCTTATTCTTATAATAATAATTGACATCCAAATCTTTGTCCATAGATGAGAAATCCCTTTATGATCCTAGGGTATAGCAATCTTTGGAAACTTATCCCTAACATAAAATAGTCCCTATTCCAAACTCTATTGAAAAAGATCCCTCATTACTCATAATGACGAATGAAATTTATTCCCCTCTCTAATTCTCCTTTTTAATTATAATTGTTAGATCAAAGACCAACTTTCCACTATAATACTTGACAATTGTAACCAAAATAATCACATTTTCCATCACTCCTCATCCCTCTCCTTATCATTGGGGTTTTGTACAAGAGGACGAAAATCATATTCTTATTAATAAACATTGTGGAGACATGCTTGTCATAGGGATTTTTCAAGAGAATGTTGAATGTTATGTATCTCCCCTTGATTACTCTAATATACTCTTTAACATATCATATGAACAACAATGAAATGTTTTATAAGATGTCCATTGAAATACCTATTGACTCTTTAAATATAACAAAACCTATGAACTCATCTTTATTGCAGTACCTTTTCTATGTAATGATGTGATGAATACATCCTACATAAATATCTTTCTCTCTTAGTTGGAACTCACATCCAACCATTTTGTATGGTTTCACTTTCTCTCTTCCACACATTCTAAATGATACCTTCTCATCCTTCTACCCAATTAAAAACAATGTAATTATTTATAGGATGCTCATTGCAATACTTATCAACTCTATAAAGATGACAAAAACTATGAACTCACCTCTTGCAATACCTCTTCCTTATAATGTTAAGACCCAAAAAAACCTAATACATAGATACCTTTCTCTCTCAGTTTTACATCACATCAATCCATCTCATCTCATATGGTTTCACTATCCCTCTTCCAAACTCTCTAAATAATACATTCTCATCCTTCTACCTGGATGCACTCTCACTCTTCTATTCTCATTCTAAATCCCAAACCTCCCCAATGATTTTTAACTCAATATTTTTTTTTCTACCACACACCAATTAAAAAAATACATATATGATCTATTATACCTAGTTCCATAATTGTTTTCCCTTGTCCTCTCATTCGATACAACAATGAGGTATATCCTTGTTCTTCTATGCCTTCTTTTTTCCTTATCTTTCCATTAGTTGTCAAAATCAACATTTTCTAACATTAAAAAGGTCTCATGTCTTAACACACTTTTATCAAGTTTAATGAAGCCTTGATCCTATTAGGAGTTTTTTTGGGCTAGCTTAGACTTCCCATTATCAACTCTAGCCACTTCTTACCTAGTAGCACCCAATATTACCTAGTTCTCCCCTTGTCTTATTCCTCTCCTAGTGTTCCATGCTCTCCTACATCCTCTTCATATTTTCCTAGTCCTTCAAATGCTTGGGGAAAGTATTGCCTCTCCTTATAATGAACCTCAAATTATCATAAAAAAAATAAATCTATGGTACAATATTTACCATTTATCTTCATTTAATCAACTTGTAAGGTGGGTACTTACATTTTATTGTTTTTCTTTGCATAAATTTATAACCTATTAGCTCAATACTATTAAGAGAAGTTCCATCAAATTCAAGTATTTTCCTAACTCGTGCCTTATTATAAAGGGTTCGATACAATACCCACATCTTCCTATACACTAGGATTTGAATTTCAGTTCCCTTGTTTTAATAGAACTAAGCTATTGGATTTTGGGCATAAAATCATGTCCTTGGGAGTTAAATGATCACACACTTACCTAACTATGTCAACATCAGAATTCGATCCTAAATGTAGTACATGACAGGAAAGGGTTTAAGGATATTAATGTTGGTTTAGGAGAGGTTTCGAAGTGTTATTCCTTTGATGATATCATTTTAGTTATAGTACAACTCATCTCTGCCATAACGATTTGAACCCGATCAAATCTGCATCATTCTCTTCATAACTAAACTAACCAACTCTCCTCTACTTGTTGGTGTAACGAAAATATAACTTCAAAGACAAAAGTTTAGTGACCGACTAGTTTCACTGGATAGTCATGATTTTACTATCGTTTAACTTCGTATCTTCTGCATTAAGGGAGGTGGATGTACCTGTCAGGAGGAGTTTTAAGACTCTGTCTTGTAATCAATTAGGGTCCTACTAACCTCAGTCCCGATGACTCTTCCTCTTGTTCCTCCCAATCCTGGTGCACCAACTTTTACCCTAGTGTAAGGATTGTACCTCCCGTGCTATAAAGAGTGATACTCGTTCCTCGTAGGTTTTGGCGATATAATTTTTTCCCTTTTGCTTATGAAGGAGAGGGTTCTCTATTATACGTTCTTCCATAGGGAAATGCTACCACCTCTGAGAGAAACCTTTGATGAAGTCGATGGCAATATCTGACTACCTGTTAAGTTCTTTTAGGGGACTGTCATATTTCGAGCTTGAATAGAGTTTGATATTTTGGTTGATACCAAGAAATATCTTGCTTCCTGTAAACTTTACTGTGGATTTACCAACCCTTTGTACTTCTGATAGTCATGTTCAAAGTCTACACATTTCTCCTTTTATTTTGGTAATGACTGAAGAGGAAGTTTTCTTGTTGTATCTGTGAGTCACCATCTTTACCTCTGTGAACCTAAGGTCATACTTTGCGTCCACTGTTTGTATCCCATGGGTTTATTTCCAGATCAATCTTTTGTTTACTCTGTAACTATAATCTTTACTTAGGAGTACCTCAAAGTACTTTCATAATAATTTACATTTCATCGTGTAAGGTTTCTAGGAAAGTAAAAGGTTAAGCTGGGTTCTTAACGTATGTTTCAACTTTGTAACTGATGCATAACATTTGTAGTAAGGTAGTGGTCTACCGGTAATTTATCTCTTGCTGAGTTACGTTATTTTCCATGAAGACTTCTATTGGCTAGGTGTATGATACCATTCTTTACATTCTTCATTTTGTTCGTAAAGGGTTTTATGAAATGATTTATCTCTTGAATTAATAATGCTATTTTATCTTTTCAAAGTAATTATTTGATTCTGTTAAAAAAAAGTTTTCTGTGTATTAATGGTGGGACTCTAATTGTTGTGAGGGTACCCACCAGGAGCTCCCAGACCCTTCTCCCCTCGTTCGGGGTTGATTACACAACAAAGCACGGTAACTAGAGGGTGCGGCATTTCAGCCATCAGTTAAGTAATTCGACAAGCTATGATTATCAATCCACCCTTTTGAGTTTATAAATTAAGGTTCTACTCTGTAAGTTTTCTAATATTTTCCATGATGGTCGAATGTAGGTGTGCCCACTTCACCACGCGAGTATCGGCCTCTGTTCAACATGACAAAGGTACTCGAGTTCCAAAATGTGGCTCTTCATCTTGTTTCTGAAATCACATCTTGGGGGTCACGATTCTGTTCGTAGCTTTCTGTTGTTAAAAGTAACCTTGCTCATGCATTGATTTCCAGTACTGGATATCTGAGGGTTAATCCCATTTTGTTTTTGTTAAAGTTCCATTTAAGAATATATATATACAGTCAAGCATGTTTTAGGAAATGATTGATATTCTAAAGCTAGAATTTAGCAAAAACAAATCTAAGTTTTTGTTGTTGGAAAACCCTTAAATAAGTTAAGCTTAGAAATGGAGGAATAACATTTCTATTTGGAAGTAGCTTATCCTCGGCATTCTGTACATTACTTCTGTAATTGCAAGTATTCAAAAATCTTTAAACAACTATAATAGCCATCTTTTCTTGACTATATTAATTTCTATAATATATTAGTTTCTTGTTAATGTAATTCTTATTTGGGAAAAATATCCCAACGGGGATCGTTTTCAGAGGTCTCACATCTTCAAGTCTCTTAGTATTTGTATATGTTTTTTTTTCGATTGGTTGTGACTTCAGCATAGATTGCATTACTCTATAATTTCTTAAAAAAAAAATTCTGTAAATGCGAAGAAAATTTCACCGATATCCTATATGCTAATGCTACATCCATCAAATTCCTTGTTAGTCTCTACGCACAACATATGTAAGATGTGTCATACATTGTTAATGTATTAGCGAGTTCATTTATTCATTTCCTGTAGTATGATACTAGGATGAATATCTCATTAAGATTAGGGTATTCTTGCTCCTTTGATTATGATCATTCCCATATGCTTCGTTATTTCAGTTCTATCCAAATTTGACTACATATGTGATTATGTTCTAGCAATAAAAATTCTCACAATGGAATATATGCATGCTTATAATAGATCTTCTCATTCATGGATATAGATATATTCAATTTAAAGTTTCATTTCAGGAAAACATTTCCATAAATAAACCCTATAGTCTATTTACTGAATTATATGAGAGTATTATATCTTTTATATTTTCATACATGTTCTAAATCCATAGTAGGGGTTATTAAGGGGGATGATTCCAGAATTTAAGTGTAACTAATCGCTATTTAAGTGGACTATATATTTCGTGAAATCGAACAAACTTTAACTAGGTTATTACATGCATACCAACTTTAAGGATTCCACTATATCAATAACCAATTCATCCCATAGAGGCAGAAATACTGAATGTTCCGATACAGAAAAAAAGAAGACTTACAACAATTATGTGATCATTAAAACAAATGCTAGAAACCATTTCCATTTAGCTATAACAAGTACAATACATCCAATATAAAATCAATTCAAACAGATAGAGTTCAGAGTAGCATATCTGAACAAAATTCGCAAGAAAACAAAGGGAACAACCACGTTCCTCCCAACCATAGAACCGAGAAGTCACGATCACTTGCCCAATTCACTCCTTAGCCTGACCATGAGTCCATAAGGGAGAACTTGGAAATCCCTGTACAATAGTGTCCTTCAATTCAGTCACTGTTCCCCTTGCTTCACACCCTTCCAGTGTTCATAACGGCAAGTGAAAATAAAATAAAAATTAATAGTCTCTTTCCCCAGCATACTTAGCAGCATCCTGCCTCCTCACATATGCTTATTCGTAACTTCCCTAGGTCTTTTCCCTTCATTGGGAGTTTTTGAAACTTCCTAAATCCCTGATTTTCAGGGGATTCCGATGGAAAAATCACTAATTTTCCACTTGCAAAAATCATCCCATGGGTATTTCCAATAGGTTCCCCACTCATGGAGTCATGGTCAACTACTTTCAACATGGCTATTCCATTTGTCCTCCTGCAATCAATATAAAATATTTTGTTTTTAAACAAGTGTCATTGTCAAATAGTTAGTTGGTTCAAATCATATCTCTACCCAACAATCATAATAATTTATTACAATTAACAAATTTGAAATTCGAAATTTCCATAAATGGCCAAAAAATTCCAAATTTGAATTTACCAAAAACGAAATGAATTTCCAGAAATTTAATTTTCCAAAATATTTTATTTTGGGGGATGTCACATCCTTCCCCCCTTCAATAAAACACTGTCCTCAGTGTTCGTTTCTTTCTTGGAATAAGATTGGATGATATTTCCGCAAATCTCCCTCCAATTCACAAGTGGCCTCCTCATGACTAAAGTGCTTCCATTGCACCTTTACCTGAGCAACGACTCTGTTCCGAAGTGCTATTTCTCTCTGGTCCAGAATACATAGGGGTTCCATCTGGAATTCACCTTCAGGTTCCACCTGTACCAAGTCCCAATCAATCATATGAGTAGGGTCGTGAACATATTTTTTTCAATAAAGAAACATGAAAAAAATTATGAATTCTTAGATTGGCTAGAAGTGCAAGTTGATATGCTATGGGTCCAATCCGAGCTAGTATCTCAAAGGACCCACATAAACTGGGTGCCAACTTGGCACAGTTTCCTAACTTCAATGAGCTTTTTCGGGCTTTGGCCATCAAGTACACATGGTCTCTTGCTTGAAACTCTATGTGTCTTCTTTTCGGATCTGCATAGCTCTTATGCCTGTCCTGTGCTTCCTTCAAGTTCTATTGTACCTTTCTTACCATGTTTTCCATTTCCTGGAGCATCTCTTGTCCAACCATGAGTCTGTCGGCTAGGTTATCCAAACTAATTGGATTTGTACACTTTCTACCATACAGTACTTTGAAAGGACTCAATTTTGTTGATGTTTGGTACCCATTGTTATATGCAAACTCTACCAAGTGTATATAGTCCTCCCACTTGTTCGGTTTCATTCTTACATACATGTGGAGCATATCCTCTATGATTTGATTTGTCCTTTTAGTTTTCCCATCCGTTTGTGGATGATAACTTGTACTGAAATTCAAATTCCTATTTAGTCCTACTAACAATTCCTTCCAAAAGGCGGATGTGAATTTTACGTCTCTATCTGAAATCACCATTTTAGGAATACCATGCAGTATAAAAATTTCTTTCATGAATATTTCAACAATGTTTATAGCTTTAAAAGTAGACTTTACAGGAATAAAGTGTGCAGACTTACTGAGTTTATTGATTACAACCATGATAGAATCATTATGTTTCTGATTTTTAGGAAAACCTATTATAAAGTCGAGCGATATAGTCTCCCATTTCCATTCTGGTATTGGTAATGGTTGTAATAGGTCAGCTGGATGTTGGTGCTCGGCCTTAACCTGTTGACAACCTTGGCTTCTAGCCAAGTATTCTTCTATTTCACCCTTCATGTTAGGCCAATAAAATAGCTTCCTAAGTGCTGGTATCGTTTTTTGGTAACCTGGGTGGCCAAAATATGGTTTCTTATGCACTTCATCCAAGACTGTTAATTTTAACTCTGTTGAATTTGGTATGTAAAGTCTATTTTTAAATCGTAGCAGTCCCTTCTTGTCAATACTTAGATCTGATTTATCTGAGTTCACGGTACTGTTCGGTAATTCTACCATTATTTTAGTATAGTTTTTGTCATTAATACTTGTCGTCCTTATTCTTTGTTCCAGATCACTTTCCACCCTGCTGAAATTCATCTCAAATAACCCATGGATTCTTCTACTTAAAGCGTCTTCTACTTTATTTTCCTTTCCCTTGATGTGTCTAACTTTGAAGTCAAATTCGCTCAAGAAGACTAACCACCTTCCTTGTCTTGAGTTAAGATCTAGTTGGTTAAACAAATATTTCACCCTGCTATTGTCTGTTAATAATAGAAATTTTTTGCCCATTATGTAGTGCACATATTTAAGGCGTGTAATATTGCTACCAATTCTAAGTCACGAGTGACATAATTTCGCTCGTGTTCTTTTAATTTCCAATATTCGTAACAAATAACGTGTCCTTTCTGAGTTAGGAAACCACCTAGCCCTTCTTTGCTGGCATCAACACATATGGTGAAATCTTTATCTGGGTCTGCTACTTTTAGTATGGGTGTTGTTCTCAATAATTCCTTCAGTTTGTTGAAGTTGTCCTGACACTTCTCTGACCAGTTAAACCTGGTTCCTTTCTTTTGTAATGATGTGATAGGGTAGGCTATCTTGGAAAACCCTTCTATAAGCCTATGGTAATATCCATTGATTCCCATGAATGATCATATATCCTCTACATATTTAGGTACCAGCCATTCCCTAATGGATTTTGTCTTTTTCGAGTCTATGGCAATGCCCTCTGCTAAAATTGCATGGCCAAGATATTATATCTCTTTTTGATAGAATTCACACTTGTTGAATTTGGTGTACAGTTTGTTCTTCCTTAATGTTTGCAGAACTATTCTTAAGTGTTCCTCATGTTCCTGCTCCATCTTTGAATAGACAAGGATGTCGCCGATAAATACTACCATGAACTTGTCCAAGTACTCACTAAAAATACTATTCATTAGTCACATAAACATGGTTGGGGAGTTAGTGAGTCTAAAAGGTATTACTACAAACTTGTAGTGTCCATATCTTGTTTGAAAAGTTATTTTGTTTATGTCCTCATCTTTTATCCAAACTTGATGATAATTGGATCGTAAATCCAATTTTGAAAAGATCTTGGCCCCTCCTACTTGATCAAATAGATCATTTATCCTTGGTAAGGGGTATTTATTCTTAATAGTCATTTTTTTCAGTTGTATATAATCGATACATAGTCTTAGAGTACCATATTTATTTTTCACAAAAAGGATTGGTTCTCCCCAAGGTGAGACACTCAGTCTAATATACTCTTTGTCCAACAATTCCTGTAATTGTATTTTTAGTTCTGTCAGTTCTGGTAAACTCATTCGGTACAATGCTTTTGAGATGGGGGATGAACCGGGTAGTAGGTCTATGGAGAAGTCTATTTCCCTTATAGGGGTTAATTCTGGTATCTCATCCACAAACATATCTCTGAAATCACATAGAACAACAAAGTCTTCTAACTTTGGCTTGTCTTTGTTTTCTGCTAGATTCGTCACCAAGATGGCATAAACTTGAAATCCCTTTCTCATACATTTCTTTAGTTGCATCGCTGAAATTTGTTTGACGGATACTGATTTTGGTATACCTTAGGTTGTCCTAGTAGTGATAGCATGCAAGATACCAGATATAATAAATACGCCGAACATAAATAAAATGTTAGAAATGGCAGAATAACAGTAATACAACTAGCATAATCTCCACAATAACACAAAAATAATATGAGAACAACAATTGAAATAGCACTTTGATTAAGAAAGAAATGTTCATAGGTCTCTTTGAGGGGGTGACCTCCATTCGAGCAGCACTCTGTTACAATAATCTCCAAGCTAGGTTTTTCATACCCTCGACCCTTATTTATACTAAATATGTCTATTAAGAGAAGCATCTAGAGGAAGATCCTTATAAAAGAAGAAGCTTCTATTCAGTCTTCTTACATCTGCCTTATTCTATTTTATTGAAAGGCCTTATTAATATTGACCTTTATTACCCCTCGGATGGGGTGGTATTGTGGTCCACGTGGCAAGCACTGGGCGAAGGTACAGGGCGTCGTGGCACACAGCCATGTGATGGGTGCATGCTACAGACCACCACCCTACTCGAAGCATAAATGTTCATAAATATAAAACGAGGGCGCATTTATCCGACAGTCCTCTCCCCTCTGTTGTGAATTTGATTAAGCCGGTTGACTATGCCTGGATCACATTTCGTTATGGTGGCTGCAAGGCTCATCCCTGAGCAGCATGAGCTCTTCTCTGTTCTCTTCCATTGGCACGAAGTGACCCCTACTATTCTCCTCCATCACCTGCTCTTAGTTCCCATAGCCAGCTGCATTGAGCTTTCAATGACTCATCCCAGAGGCAGACCAAGGAGAGGTTCTCCCTGGAATCCTCGACATCCCTCGATCATGCCTCCCGACTCGACCTCCACTGAGTCCTCCCTGCGCCAGCAAACCAAGTCTCCTCCTGTCTCCTTGCAAGTTCTGCATTTCAATTCCATGGTTTTCATCCTGAGCACGCCAATTTCAACTCTGCATCTCTCCTTGGACCCCTTAGCGTATCCCTCTAACCCCATGCCCTTTCACGACCCCTTGGGTGACAAAGGCAGTGATCCCCCTCTTCATGGTGAGTCCAAGAGGGAAGCTCCAAGTTTCTTTGAACCTTTTGATCGAGTGCGTGTCAAAGAAATCCTTTCTGCACTGCATGACTTGGATTTCGAGCTAAGGCAAGAGGTAACAGACTTAAACTATTGCCTCCAGGCCACATATGCAAAGGTGATGAGCTTTATTAGAATCATCTCGTCCTTGCATGAGGCACTTCTCTACGATTCTGACGAAACCAGTCCACTGAAGGACTCCCAAGCGGCTAAGGATGCAGATCAGCGTGAAGTACCACGTCCAGCAGAAGAAGAACGGAAGAAGGACACGCACGGGGAAGACACCAAGTGAGCTGAGCACAATGAGGATGTTGGCAAGTAGTGGGACGATGGGTTGACATACATTGAGGAAGAACCCTGGCCAGGAGACCTTTGTGCCACGTGGTCTGGCTACCATCCAGGTGTCTAATCTTTTAGTATGTTTTAGTCTATAGAGTTTCGAGGTCTTGGGTGAAGAACAATAGTAATACTCTTTTAAATAATGACTGGTTTGACTAGTGGTTTGGATAGGATGGATGGACTGGTTTCCCCATGGCTGGGGCAGTCCAGTAACTATAGTCTGGTCAGCTATGTATTTTTCCACTTTACTTCATATTTTGAAGGATCTTAATATAATTACTCCTCTTATTTACAAAAAAAAAAATATTGACCTTTATTACATCTGAATACATTGATATACCTATGTGTGGGTTAGGAGCTTAACATGTCCGCCCCCTTAAAAATATTGTTCTCCTCAAGGCTTGAGATGTGGAAACTATTGCAGAATGGTAGTTGGTTCTGCAGAATGGTAGTTGGTTCCCAAGTGGCATCTGCTGGAGTCATATCTTTCCACTGTACTAGCACTTCCTTGATGGTTCTCTAACACAAGCGATGATCACACTGGTCAAAAAATACTTCTGGCTATAGCCAAATGGATCCTTCTTCAGCGAACTCTGGAAGGTTGGTTTGAATTTGGCACCTAGTTCCAATCACCTTCTTCAAGCATGAAGCATGAAAAATAGGATATAGCTTCGACTGACTGGGTAGAGCTATCTAATATGGGACTTGTCCAACATGTTTGAGAGCTATGTAAGGGCCATAAAATTTGGGTGCTAGCTTCTGACAATGCTCGGCCTTGAGGGAAGCTTGCTTATATTGTTGCATTCTTAGAAACACCTGATCCCCTTCTGCAAATTGACATTTGGAGCAACCTTGATCTGCTTGTTGCTTCATTCAATTCTGTGGCATAACCAAGTTATCTTTAAGGGTACGAAGGATATCCTGTCAGACTGTAAGTGTTTGGTCAACCGCCTAGACCTTCAAGGTACTCGGTAAGTATGAGAGAACTGAAGGCGGATTCTGTCCATATACCGCTTCAAAAGGAGTCATGCAAGTGGTTGTATGGTATGTAGTGTTGTACCACAATTCAGCTAGGGGTAACCATTGTGCCCACTAGTGTTGTTTTTCATAGGCAAAGCATGTCAGATAGGTTTCCAAACACTTGTTGACAACTTTTGTTTGACCATCTGTCTGGGGATGATAAGATGAGTTGAGATGCAATTGTGTGCCTTGTAGCTTAAACAGTTCTTGCCAAAAATTGATTGTGAAAGTTGGGTCATGATCAAAAACAATAGAGTGTGGCATGCCATGAAGATTGAAGACCTAGTCCATGAAAATTTGAGCCACTGTGGATGTAGTAAATGGGTGGTGAAGAGCACAAAAATGAGCATACTTGGAAAGGCGATCCACCACCACCATTATAATTGATTTATTCCCTGATTTAGGTAAGCCTGTAATAAAGTCCATAGATATATCCTTTCAAATAGCAGGGGGAATCGAAAGTGGTTGGAGGGTGCCCAAATATTTGAATTTTTCTCCCTTGTTGTGTTGACACACCTCACATTCAACAACAAAATTACGGATGTCTTGTTTCATACCATCCCAGAAAAAAGAACATTTGATTGGGTCATATGTTTTGGTGAACCCTGAGTGCCCCGCTATGGGTGTATCATGAAGCTCATAAAGTACCATGGATTTGATCTTGGATTGTTTATTTAAATACAAGCGCCCTTTGTATCGAAGCTCATCCTGGATCCAGGAGTACCTTGAGGTAGCCAGAGCCTTGTTCTTTAGTTGCTGGATTAGATGGGAACTTTTGGGATCTTGAATCCATTCCTGGTGCACAACTTGGAGCCAATTGAGTACAATGAAGGAAAGAGAAAACAGGGATCCTTCATCTTCATATTTCCGAGACAGTGCATCCGCCACGACATTGTCTTTGCCCTTCTTGTAAATGATCTCATAATCATATCCAAAGAACTTAGACACCCATTTTTGTTTCTCCTGGGAGGAAATGTGTTGTTCCAAAAAGTACTTGAGACTTTGATGGTCGGTCTTAATTTGGAAGCGTTGCCCCAAGAGATAAGGACATCATAGCTCAACGACATGCAGAATCGCCAACATTTATTTTTCATAAATGGGTTTGCCCAGATTCCTTTCAGATAGTTTCTTGCTGGTTAAGGCCAAAGGTCGACCCTCTTACATAAGGACAATGTTGATTCCTTTCCCTAAAGCATCACATTCCAACACAAAGGTCTTTGTGAAATCGGGAAGGGCCAGAACTGGAGTGGTGCACATGGCCGTCTTCAAGGTTTGAAAAGCTTGAGCAGCTGCTAGAGTCCAAGTGAAAGAGTTCTTTTTGAGGAGAGCCATGAGATGTGTTGCAATCTTTTCATAGTTCTTAACAAACTTACGATAATACCCTGTTAGGATGAAAAATCCATGCAAGCTTTTGAGATTCTTTGGGTGCAGCCAATCTTGCATAGCTTCAATCTTTTTTGGGTCCACCTTGATGCCATTCATTCCCACCATATGACCCAAGTATTCTACTTCTGAGGCACCAAAAGCACATTTGGACTGTTTCAGGAAAAGTTGGTGCTGAGAGAGTAGGTGGAGAACTTGATTTACATGAGTAAGATGGTCTATCCAGGTTTTTCTATAGATGAGGATATCATCAAAGAAAACTAAGACAAAATGACGGAGAAAAGGATAGGCTCTGGAAGGTGGAGGGGGCATTACACAAGCCAAAGGGCATGACCAAAAACTCATATTGGCCCTCATGAGTGCGAAATGCAATCTTCGAAATGTCAGCCTCTTTCATACATATCTGGTGATAGCTTGAGCAAAGATCAAGTTTGGTAAAGTATTGGGTGCCACTCAATTCATTCAGGAGGTCATCAATGACAG
>CBVK0100920489.1:0-12453 GCA_900067695.1 Picea abies | reverse complement strand
TTTGTCTTTGATGGTCAGTTTGTTGAGAGCATGGAAGTTAGGACACATTCTCCAAGAACATTCTTTCTTTAGTACCATGAAGACCAGAGACGAGTAAGGGATCGTAATAGGATGAATGACGCCTAAAGTAAGGAGTTCCTGGACCATTTTCTCAATTTCATTTTTGTGTGCAAAGGGGTGGCGATATGGACGGATATTGGGGGGAAGGATTTTTGGGACAGGGGGAATGGAATGATCATGGACACCACGGGAAGGAGTGAGTCCTTGGGGAGTGGAAAATACCATTTGATGTTTAGAAAGGAGGGCTTGGAGGTCTTGGGGCACTGGGGGTGTCTCTGTGGCTCGTATGGCATGGAGTTGGGAAATGACACCAGAATGACCTTTTTTGAGCAGTTTTTCCATGCGATGAGAACTGATGACCTCAGGTGAACCAACAGTGATGCCTTGGAATTTATATTGGTGGCCTCCTTGGTCAAATTGCATGGTTAAGTTCTAAAAATCCATGAGAATGGAACCCAAAGTCCTTAGCCAGTTTGCACCCAACACAATGTCACAACCGCCCATGTCAATAGAAAACATATGGGATTTTAGGTGGTAGTCACTGATTTGGAGATGAACATTTTCAAAACGCCTGGCACATTTCATAGAACCACCATTGGCAATCATGATTTGGAAATTGTTGACAGCATGGATGTAGCAATGGGTTTCTTGGAAAATGCAACGGTGAATAAAATTGTGGGTGCTACCACTATCAACCAGAATGATGACCTTTCGGTTCTTAATGTAACCGATTAACTAGATGGTTTGGGGGTAAAGAAGCCAGTGAGAGCATTGAGGGAAATGATCGGTTCCACTTCAGGAGGGTTGGAGGGAGGGTTTATGTCAGTAATTTTTGGTGACTCGGGCACAAGGGGAGTGTCAACATCCTCTTCCAGAATATCCTCAGAGATGGCCATAAAAAGATTTTGTTCCTTACATTTATGGCCCGAGAAATATTTGTCATCATAATTATAACAGAGGCCTTTGAGTTGGTGTTCAGCCATTTTAGCCCTGGTCGATTTTTGGATCTTTAATGGGGCAGAGGGAGTAGTGGGGTTTACTGGTTTAGGGCGAGGGATAAAGGAAGGCTTACGATTTTGAGAGGAAACAATTTTTTGTGCTTCTTTAGATTTTTTAGTAGCATCCACCCAAATCATAGGTTGAGCCATGAGGACATGGACCCAAATCTCCTCCTTGAGGCCACTGATAAAACACTCTTGAAAGAAAGCATCAGTCATGCCCTCTGTTCAAAAATCCAGGCGCTCAAATGAAGCTATGAAGTCTTCTATTGTTCTTGATTTCTTCAATTTTTTCAAACGGCCCAAATGGTTGGTGTCAGTGTAAAATCTTTCATAAAGTTCAGTCACAAATTGGGTCCAAGCAATATACCCTTGACGGGAAGTTTTTCTCCATTGCCACCATTGCTAGCGTTCTTGATCTAGATGGAGAAAACCATACTGGAGTTTGGCCAAGTCATTTGTAATGTTGTAGAGAGAGAAATAATGTTCCATTTGGGTGACCCAACCAATGGGTCCGAGCCATCAAATTTGGTTACATCCACCCACAAAAGGCGTATGTCTTGTTGAAAGTGATGGGGCTGAAAGGTATGGGAATGGGAAGAAGTTTCACCTTCAGTCTTTGTATGTGCATTAGGAAAAGGGTCATCGGTAGGGATCTTGAGTTTGGTGCAGAGTGATGCAAAGATAGATTCAAGCTGGGTGGTCAATTCATGTTTGACTTCCACCATTGCGGACTGCACAAATGCATCTATGGTGGTATTGATGGATGTATCACGGGAGGCAATAGTAGCACTGAGTTGTTGTACTTCTTGTTGGGTCTCGAGGAATCTAGATTGCAAGGTGTTGAAGAGAGACTCCAATTCTTGGCTACGGGTATGGGCCATGAGGATGGGTGAACTGAAAAGGGAGCGAGCGGGGTTAGAATTTTTTGTAGAAAAATGATATGGATGAATGTGATAAGGGAGAAGAGATGAATCTAATGGAATAGGTCTCAAATAATGGTGAAAAAATTTCTAGACTCGGTTTTTTTCTTTTGTTTTTTTTTTGTTTTTTTAACAGCTGTGGAGTTATACTTTGGTCTGAAGAATGCTACAGTGCTGAAATCCCCAAATTCTTAACCAGAAAGAAATTTGTATTTACTTGTCAACCCTAACACAGATGTGTGGCAATAGATCTCGCTTGTTTAATTTGTTTATGTTTATGTTCCCCAAGGGTTACGTATTCAAGCGTTCTACAAACAAGGGTTTTCCCTGTGCTATAGCTCTCTGATATACGTGCGAGGTCTGTTATCCACAAATTTGGTCATTGTGATGATGTCATGATGATTTTAAGATAATCGAAAAACAAACTCTTTACCAAGAACACTTTCATGAGAAAGGTTACAATTGTCTTCTTCCAAAAATCACACTTTTGAAACATGTTCGCAGGCTACTTATATATTCTCCTGCGAGAATGCATGATTCTCGCAGGCCACCTTAATATGGGGTGCAAAATTCTCGCACTGTACTCATTGTTAGGGTGTGAACATGCTCTTAAAAGGGAAAAAGGTAAAAATATTGAACCTTCTAGAAGGGAATCTTCTAGAAGGATGAGTTGGTTTTCGAATGGTTATTCAGATGCTGGCATTCTAGATATCTTGGGATCATTCCCTATCCAAGTAACTAATCTATCTTCTCCTATATATTGAGGAGATTTCTCATGGAAAGGGTTAAGTCAAATTAAGTTAAGAAAGCTAGAAAAATAGTGATTGGAGAATTAGTGCAAGACTATATGGAGGACTGATGCTACAGCAGCAAGAGACAAAAGCAAGGTCATCATATGTGGTTGATTTTCTTCATGCATGAGCAAGTGTGTGTGTCAGAGCTAGGAGCCATCGAAAGGAGACCTACGACATCAAGGCTCAGGTTGTAAGTTTCACTTTCAATTAATNNNNTTTCCCATAAAGATGATGTCACTTTATTACATAATTCCTTGATCATATGTATAGACTAGTTATTGAATATATCAATCTGCCTTTACTTCGATTGGTTTGTTCTGTTGTGATTTGAATGGGACGAGAGCATTGGATAAAAGCTTGGAACAACAGAGATATAAGGAAAACGTTCATAAGGTATGTCCACAATCCTTACCTCTTAGTTCATTCAATAGGCTAGATCTAGGAAAAGTGTATTATTCTGTCCTGT
The DNA here is from genome assembly GCA_900067695.1 of Picea abies. Lineage (NCBI taxonomy): Eukaryota > Viridiplantae > Streptophyta > Pinopsida > Pinales > Pinaceae > Picea > Picea abies. The sequence continues at coordinate 9,212 of CBVK0100920489.1, read as the reverse complement.
TTTGTTCTAGATCCAGGTGGATCTAGGGAGATCGGTTTGTGTCTGCACTCACGGATTTATCCTATAAAAAAATTGGCGACTCCACTGGGGAACAATCCCTTTTTCTTTATGGTTTTTGAGTTTTCTGTGGACATTTACTCTGTTTGCATTTTTCTCTTGATTTGTCAATCTCTGAGTCCTTAGGATACCCTGAGAGACCTTCTGGGTCTATAAGCCAGTTTGAGTTTTACTTTCTTTTTCAAAATTTTCATTAGTTTCAGGGATTCTCGCACTGTATCCATTGACAGCCTGCGAGAACCTTGAAATTTCACACTCTGCATATATATTTCAGTGCAAATAGTTCGCATGTTGCATCAAAGTGGCCTGCGAGAATAATAGTTTCTCGCACTGTGTTCCACACTGGCCTGCGAACAGATTTTGTGAAATTTTTGAATTCAAGTTTTGACTTTGTCAGTTTCTCAGTAAGATTGAATTACATCTTTTTGACACTGGCTTACATATCTTTTGCTTTAATTTGCTTGCTAGAACTGATCTAGGGTTTCTAGGTTTTTTCTTGCCTTGGTAACTTGACTTTCATTTCTTAGTTCTTTTTGGCATTTTTCTTCTCTCTGATTTCTAGATTTGAATGTGTCTGACTAGCTGAGAACCAGAGATTGGTTGAGAGTTGAGTGTTTTGTGTTTCTCTTGCACTTGTTGGTTTGAAAGGACATTTTTCATTTGCATTGAGAAGCTGCTTGGTTTGCTTTTGTTTTTACTTTCATTGAAAGTTTTGGTTGGGTTGTCATTGTTTGGTTATTGATGATTTGATTTTCGTTTCTCATTAATCAGATTTCTTCTTGGAAAGTGAACTGCATGTTTTCTTTCAATATTTTGTTTTTCCTTTGAAACACCATTGAAAATCAAATTTTAGAATATTGAAGTTTTGGAAAAGACATATAAAGAAATTGCTCACTGATACATGATTGTTTGTATTGGCATCTGAAAGGAAATTGAGCATTGCATTTGCATTGTAGTTTTGAGATTGATTCAGAAATTGTTCTCTCTCTCCCATAACTAGGATTCATCGAATGAAAAATATTATATTTCATCATATCCTTGCATTATTTGGGTCAGATTCACACATCATGAGTTTCATTTCCGTTGCCTTTGAGTAAACAACAGCCATTAAAAACATTACGTAATATTAAAATTGATCTAGCAACTCTTTTTTAGGGATCTTTACACCAACATTTAGCTAGGCTAGTGCTTTAGAGTAGGAAGAGAGACACACTCTCCAAAAGCTCAAAAACACACAATAGTATCTTGAGTTAGGGAGTGTAAAATTTCATTGGCCGCATATTGTCCTGGGAAGCCCTTCTAACACAAGGGTCAAGCATTAGGTTGCATTGGTGTTGGCAGAGATACTAACCTGCTTTGTTGACATCAGTGTAGAGATTGCACATATTACAGGGATCACTCCGAGGTATACCCACAATTATGAGTGGAAGCCTTTGAGTTGGTTTCAGGCTTGATACCCTGCCCTTGCATGTGGATCGGACTGACGACTGTTTCCCCAGGCAGTACTGTTGTCTGTGGTGACCTTAGTGGCCTTTCTCTCTAGGTTATTAGCCAAGGTGACTGTGGAGGGGAAAGTCTTCACAGTACCTGGAATCGACGTTGATCAAACTCACTCAGGCTCCTTGGAGGGTATACCCATGATTATGTGTGGGAGCTTGCACCAGGGCGTAAATCTATTAAGAAGGTCGTCAAAAAAACTTTTCCACCTTAGCCCCGCCCCTTCTCATCTCGTTGTTGCGACATTGGATTTCATCACCAACTAGTGGCTTCGATATTAGAAGGTATTGTTTGCTTGGTGATTGCTTCTAGATTTTTGTTTACTAGGGTGCGTTGATTGTTTCTCGAAGTTGACCATAGGATTTTCATTGGGGAGTTTGTTACTTATTTACAATTTCTCCCCCGCGACGTTCACATAGGATGCAAGGTTTGTCTCCGGAACATCCGGAAGCTTCCCAACCTTTGCACACAACAACACCTGAGGGTACCCCTGAGGACTCTCCTCATCCAGGTGAAATCCCTCTTATTACTCTACCACACGTGGACATAAGTGACGTCCCAGAAGTCTTTACACCACCTCCACAAGTAGAGACCACTTATCCTCTTGTTGATTTTCGAATTACCAATACTATAGAGGACTATCGCATTCGTCATGGTGAACGACCTATAGGACGATTTCATCTTTATGAAGAAACTCTTGTTCCATTTTCTAAATCAATCGCTGGGCCTTCTCACAGTGTAGTAGGCCAAGATCCTTTTTGGTCAGGTGATTTCCGACGAGTCTTGTTTGGTATTGAGTCAACCCCTGTATACAAAATCAACCCTCTTATGTCTTCTGAACTGGAAACTGCACCAGAGACTACCACTTATCATTTTATTCTCCCTCCCAAGATGGCCCATCTCGCTATTACTTCGAGTGTCCAAACCATGATTCTGACAACCACTCTTGCCCCTATTAATACCTAGTGAACTCCTAAGGCTAATCCGAATCTACCTCCTGGTTACCATGCATTTAATCCTTTGTTGAATGTTCCCCATCCAATACCTCCGCAAACTCTAGCTAGTTCTCTAGGTGGTCCTTAGTTTCCTGGGCATCCTATTCCTGGTTTCATCCCGACACTCCCTCAGTTTCCTACTGGAAATCCTAATGCTAGTAGCACTAACCCGACTATTGCGTCAAACTTTCACAATCCTGTTGGTGGACAGGGTAGTACGTTTCCTTTTCCTTTTCCTGGACATAACATAGTTACTACACAACCTACGGTTGGTACACAACTTCCGGGAGGAACTGTCCCTTTGATAGGGGGACCAAACTCACCTTTAGGACAAAACATACCTCCTGCATTGGCTCAGTATTGGAATCAACTTATGCAAAACTTTCCTCAAAATGCTGGGGGGCAGCAAGTTGTCCCTACCATAGGCCAACCATATCCAGGTGTGACTAATCCTATTTGGGGTTCAGGTCAAACTACTCAACCTCAAGTCCCTACTCAGAATCAAGGTCACAATCCTTGGGGTTACGATCCTTTTCAACCACCACAGAGCCATCCAGGGTCTTCCCTCTGGGGGCAGACTGCATACAGTCCCACTGGTCTACTGATAGGGCTTCTGCCCCAAAGTCACCAGTATCCACAAGTTAATCAGCAGTTGCCTTTTCTTGCTACTTTGGATCTGCCATATTTGTCTAGGATTCTTAGTGATCCTATTCGTCACTCTCCCCAATGGCTTGCTATTCCTGCAAAGCTTCCATTGGAAATTCCAAAATTCGATGGGAAGGTGGGAGAGGACCCAAATAATCATGTCATGACTTTCCATTTGTGGTGTTCATCCAACTCGTTGATGGACGACTCCATTAGACTGCGTCTTTTTGAACGAACTCTTACGGGTGCTGCTGCAAAGTGGTACATTGAATTACCACGAGGTTTCTTTTCGGATTTTAACACCCTTGTAATGGCCTTTCTAACACATTACCAGTTACCAATCCATTACGATACCGGAACTGAGATTTGAACCTCCTTCAAAGAAATTATGAGCACTCATATATCTGATCATATTCATGAGTGGCGACGGAGGTGACGTCTCATCAAACTTGAGCTTCCTGATCAGTTACTGGTAGAATTGTTTACCAAGTCCTTTGTAAACAAAATTGGTAAAGAGATTGCTATGGGCAGTGTTGTCACAGAAGAACAGGCTATTAGTCGTGCTCAGTATCTGGATCTCGTTTATTCGCAAACGGGAACCTTGTATGATTTACTACCTGATTTACCTCGTCTTGGTACTTCCACCACCTCTGCACCTTCGGCTGCCTCGGACGCAGCTAATGGTGTGATTGGTTCCACTCATAGCCATTCACATTCTGTTTCAACTACAACCCCAAAATCCAATTCTTCTAATGTGCAAAGTGCTCCGTCTCCTGCTCCTCCAACCAGTAAAACTTCTGAAGTGAACATTGTTCAATCTACGTCGTCCGGTAAGAATAAATCTAAGAAAGGGAGAGGCAAGAATAAGGAGGGTAAAACCAATAATCCTAATGAGCAAACCAAATCACCTCTTGTTGATGATCGGGATAAGCGCAAACCACGCTACCCTTGCCTTATCTATGGTGACGATCACTACATGAAGGATTGTCCGAGACGTGCCGAGGTCAACAAGTTCCTTCAAGGGACGCTGAAACCCTCTACGCCGGTAGTATTTTCTCAACCCTTCTTGTCTCAACAACAGGCTTCCTTGGTCATCCACGACCAACCCTCTACTTCTACATCATCTTATGTTTTGATGTGCACTGGTGATTCTACAAAAAACAATGTTACACTTACCACTAGAGCTAAAGACTATACTCCTTCTAAGGAGAAGGTTGACGACTTACCCCCCGATTTGGTACAGCCTTCTCCACCAACTCCACCTACGAACGGTCCTCTTCATATCGAACGATCGAGTCTTGATACAGTTTTACGACCTCCGAAAGGTGTCATTAAGAAGTTGGCATTCAATCCTCATGCTCGGGCAGCCCAGAATTATAGCATTGTCGAAGATCTGGCCCAAGCACCTTCAGCGATGTCTGCCCTTGAGGTCCTTTAGTCTTGTCCTGCACAGTGAAGGGTGTTTTTGAAAGCTATAGGTCGCATTGATCCAACCGATACGAATCTGATAGTATTTAACTTGGAAGATCATATTCCAAGGTTACCCCCATAGCTTGCATTTCAAATCCAAGTTGTGGTCTCCGACAAGAGTATTTGTTGAACTGTTATTGATGAGGGTGCCTCTACTTGCGTAATGTCTTTTTCTTGTTGGAAATCCATTGGCTCTCCCCCGTTAAAAAAATCACAAAACACTTTGCGAGCCTTCAATGGCTCTGGTTTTAAGCCATACTGTGTTCTTCCGTCATTTCCTATCACTTTGGAAGGTAAGACCATCCAAGTGGAAGTGGAAGTTTTTGATACCCACCTAGATTATAATCTTCTACTTGGTCAAAGCTGGGTTGATTCTATATGTGCTATCGTGTCAACCCTTTTCCATGTCGTATGATTTCCTCACCAGGGAAAAGTGGTTACGGTCGATCAACTTGCCTTCTTTAATGTCGATACTTGTAGAGGCAATGTGTCGTTCATTACAAACACCCCACCGGGTTATGAGAATGTTGGTGTCGGTCTTTTAAAAGATTCCTCGTTAATGGGTACTTTCCCCATACCACCACCACCCGACGTTCCACGCCCATCTGTTGCATCTATTAATATGATCTCTACTGTGCCTCGTGAACTTCCAGTGTCTGCCGACCCTTGGATAGTCCCTAATCCTAGAGATCATGTTCGTTTCGGCAACGTCATGCCGTTAAGTCCGGTTGAGTCTGCTTATCAAGCTATTCAATCGGCATCCCTTACTACTTCTTCTTTTGATCAGTTGTCTCCTGATCCTTTCCATGTCATCTTTCCCACTGACTAGATGATAATGTTCGTCATGGAAGACACCCCTTGGGACGATGGACATCATCGTTCCATCTTGTTTCTGGAACAACAGACTCTTGAGAATTATCAGCGAATTTCGACTCCGTCGATCGTTGTTGTTATTTCCACGGTTTCCCAATCTACATGAGATGTGTTTGCGGAAGGGAACCTCAGCAACATTTCAACCAGGATACCCATAGATATTTCAGTGAAACCTGGAATAGTTGAGAATGTTCATATTGGAGCTTCGTGTTCTCCCGACGAAATTGTCACTTATACTTCTTTGTTTAAAGAATTTCATGATATCTTTTCTTGGAGTGACGAAGAGATGTCGGGTATCGACCCTTCTATTGTGGTCCATGAGATTAAGACATACCCCAGAGCCAAGCCAATTTGGCAACGCCTCCGTCCTGTCCATTCACGTAAAGCGGCAACCATTAAACTCGAAGTTGAAAAACTTCTTAAAGCTGGTTTTATTTATCCCGTGGCATTGACAGAATGGGTTTCCAACCCACTACCAATTGATAAAAAGGGTGGTAGTATACGCGTCTTTGTTTATTATTGGGATATCAACAAATCTTGTCCCAAGGACAATTTTCCAACCCCTTTAGTTGACCATATCGTCGATGACTGTGCCGGTAGTGAAATCTTTTCCCTGATGGATGGATTTTCTGGCTATAATCAAATCAATATCTCTCCTGAGGACCAACATAAAACGACTTTTATTTGTCCTTGGGGTACTTTCACCTACAGGAAACTCCCTTTTGGTCTAAAGAACGCATGTGCTACATTCCAACGTGCTATGTCTTACGCATTTCATGATATCAAGCATATTGTTCAACCTTATTTGGATGATTTGCCAGCTCACTCTTTACGTAGGGCCGATCACCCTAATCATCTCCGAGCGATTTTTGTTCGTTGTTGATTCTATCACATTCGCCTGAATCCTCATAAATGTGTTTTTTGCGTAGAATCGGGCCGTCTCCTTGGTTTCATTGTTTCACGCCATGGGATCCGGGTGGATCCTATCAAGGTCAAGGAAATTCTTAATCTACCTCCTCCTTCTTCTTTGTGCCAGTTACAAAGTTTGCAGGGGAAAGAAAATTTTCTTCGTCGGTTCATCTCGAATTACGCCGAGATTACTCGCGGTTTTACACATCTTTTAAATAAAGATTCATAGTTTGTCTAGGATAAGGTTGCTAACAATGCTTTTGAAGCTTTAAAGTTGTCCCTCACAAAAGCTCCTCTTCTTTTCCCTCTGGATTATAGTCGATATTACTTTCTTTATCTAGCTGCATTCGAGTATACTATCGACATGGTCCTAGTTCAAGAGGATGATAACCACGATGAACATGTTATCTATTACTTGAGTAGAAGTTTATCATCCACGGAAATCAAGTACCAACATGTTGAGAAGCTGGACTTGGCTGCTGTCCAAGCAGTCCAACGTTTTCATCATTATATTCTCTCCAGGAAGACTACGGTGATTTCACACTATAACCCCATGCAACACATATTGACACGTCAATTGCTGGGGGGCAAGTACTCCAAGTGGATTGTTATTCTCCAGGAGTTTGATTTGGAATTTGATCGTGCCACGTCAAAGAAATCTCTAGTTTTCACTGAGTTAATTTGTGATTTTCCCCACACTACCACGGAAAAGGTATTAGTTGATTCGTTACCTGACGAGTCACTTTTCCTTATCAGTACCGATGATATTTGGTACGGAGATATCATTATATATCTCCAAACTCAAACTTTCTAGCCTGCTTTGTCTAGTAAAGAACGACGTCGTGTCCATTATCAAGCATGTCATTATATTATCCTCGGCGATACTCTTTACCGTCAAGGCATTGACTCTGTATTTCAGCGTTGTTTGACTTTTGATGAAGCTGAGAAAGCTCTGAATGACTTCCATTCAGGAGCATGTGGTGGTCATATGTCTGGGTATGCTACTGCCCAGAAGATCTTTTGCACAGGTTACTTTTAGCCTTCCTTGTTTCATGACTGCATTACTGTTGTTCAGAAGTGTCATGCCTGCTAGACCTATAATCAGAAGATTCGGCCGCATCCTGCTCCCCTTCATCCTGTAGTCTCAGTAGGTCAATTCACTAAATGGGGAATTGACTTCATGACATGTCACCCTCACTCGGCCGGGGGGCATGGTTATATTATCGTAGATGTTGATTATTTTACTAAGTGGGCCGAGGAGATGCCGACATTCGACAATACTGGGAAGACTGCAACCTTATTTCTTTTCAACCATGTCATTACTCATTTTGGTGTTCCTTAGGCTATCGTTACTGATCACAGTAGTCATTTTAGAAATAATATGATGTCTGAACTTATGGAGAAATTGGGCCTTCGTCATGATAGCTCAGCACCCTATTATCCACAGGCTAATGGCCAGGTCGAAGCCATCAATAAGGTTCTCATAACTATGATTCGACAGATGATAGGAATCCATAAAACCAGTTGGCAAATGATGTTGTTTTCGGCATTGTGGGCATATCGAACGTCTTTTAAGTCTGCCATGGGATTTACACCTTTTCGATTAGTTTATGGCATGGAAGCCATTCTGCCGATAGAATGTGAAATTATGTCTTTGAAAATAGTTGTAGAACTCTTACCAAATACTTCTGCTAAAGAGGAATGTCTGTTGTATCTGATGCGATTAGACGAGACTCGCTGTGACACTACTCTTGTAATAGAAGCCCAGAAGAAACGTGTTAAGGCACAGTATGACAAGCATGTCAAACCTCGTGTCTTCTCTGAAGGAGATCTTGTTCTTCTATATGAACAAGATAAAGATGTCTTAGGAGCTGGGAAATTCAAACCAATGTGGCGTGGGCCTTACATTGTTAGCAAAGTTTTGGAAAAAGGAGCGTATGAGCTAGTGGATTATGGTGGGGTACCTTTGAGTGAACCCAGAAATGGGTTGTCTGCTGAGGAAGAACGTCTGTTGTATCTAATGCGATTAGACGAAACCCGTCGTGATGCTACCTTGGTAATCGAAGCGCAGAAAAAACGTGTTAAGGCACAGTACGACAAGCATGTTAAACCTCGTGTCTTTTACGAAGGAGATCTTGTTCTTTTATATGAACAAGATAAGGATGTCTTAGGTGCTGGAAAATTTGAACCAATGTGGCGTGGGCCTTATATTGTTAGCAAAGTTTTGGCAAAGGGGGAATATGAGCTAATAGATTATGATGGGATACCTTTGAGTGAACCCAGAAATGGGTTATACTTGAATAAATATTATGCATGAGTCATTTGTGCATAACACACTTGTATTTTTATGTATCATACTGAGTGTGTGTGATTATTTTTAAGCTTTTCGATATTTGGTTTTTTACCCTTACGATTACGTCGTGTTTGATTGTCAGATGTCGGAGTTTTTGCTACCTTATGTTGGCTTCGCTGACGGCGCTAGCCGTAGTACTCGGAACCTAGCCTCTGCTGCCTGGGCAATCTATGCCCCAACGAATGAACTTATTTCTCTACGAGGTGTATGTCTAGGGCGAGCAACCAACAACATAGCAGAGTATAGCGCCGTTATTGAGTTATTGGTTGATGCTATCTCTCTTGGAATTCGTCGTTTGGTTGTGCGACTTGACTCGCAGCTAGTGGTGCTACAGCTAAGTAATGTCTATTCTATTCGAAGTCCTACATTATTAAGAGTTTATTTGCGGATTCACCTCTTGGAAAGACATTTTG
>CBVK0100920487.1:0-10891 GCA_900067695.1 Picea abies | reverse complement strand
TAACAACAATGTATATATAGTAATAGCTTCACAATTATGCCTCAATAAAGCTTCAATAATGACCAAAATGATAACCTAAACTTGGCAAAATGCTAGTATTTGTCAGAAGCAATGAAAGCAATGTAAAATCAACTTTAAAACTTGCTTTTAAGGTGATTTTTCTATTGTTATAGATGGTTGTAGAAATATTTTGCGATAGCAGCAAGATAGTTAGTAGGTTAGTCCAATCTAAGGTTATAAATGGTTAGTAAAGAGCTTAAAGTAGATGGTTTAAAAATTGTTTTAGTCAATCAATCACTTGTAAGGTATGAACTAGTGCCTTTTAGCGTAAATGGAGTCACTATTGCAGTGACAATTCTTAGAGGGAAACAAATGATAATGGGTGAGCTAAATGAAGAGGAAGGATGGTTGAGGTGTTAGTAACCTAAGGCCTCAAGATCCAAAACCCTAGAAGGAAAATATGCTAGGAAGTAGGTAACCCTAGGCCCTAGCGATTTCCTTCTTCTTTAGGTCAAGATTGAAATAAAATATGACAGCTTAATGAAGCAATAGTACTAGAGTGCTACTCAGGTAGGGCTTGAGTACATCCTTCAAGGGAGGTTCCTTCTAGCAAAATCAAGTAGGTGAAGAGTTATTAAGAAAAGGACAATAACATGTGCTTTTCTCCTAGGGTTTCACACTAGCAATTTCATAATATTATAAATGAACAAGTAAATACACCATAACCATTCAAAATAAAGAAGGATTGCATATTTATACTTACTTCATCATGAATAATCTAGCCACAAACCCTAGTTGAAGACTTTCCACCATGAAAATGCAAAAATGCACCAACCTAAACTCCCTCCAAGAGTTACGCACCACTTACTTCAGCCAATAATCTTTAAAAGAGGCCGAATTTCAGACATCACAGTTGTGTGAGTAAAATATGATGAAAAATATAAGATATTTTTCCCTTATTTATACAATACAAGTGACCTTTAATTATATTTTAGGTCAAAAAGGGTCGACATGGCGAGTTTACATCAAAAATCTAGTTTTACATAAATTGACAATAAAAACCCTAATTTTACCTTTTTAGGGTGATGTCATGCCCCTCCTAGGGTGACATTGGGCCCGCTCTTGGAACACTAGGCCTCCAAAGTGAAATGTTGGGGCTCAAAACCCCTCAGAAACTGCCACATGTGCCAACCAAGTTGTCCTCATGCCCAAAACCCCAACTGGATGACTTCAAGGCTCAAAATGATGATGTCATGGGCCTTCAAGGGCTAACGCCATGGTGCGAGGGTAAGACCCCCCTGGGTCCAGGCCTTCCAAAGTGCCTCTAGTGGAACATCCTCCCTTTTCTCTGGTGCAACCCTCTGATATTCCTCTGCCCCTGGCTGGGGTCTCAACATCCATCTGGTGGGCTTTTAACCCTATGGAGGTCCGAGCTACTCATCTCCCCATATGTACCTGTCCGTCGGGCATGGTCCTACAACAACAAGAAGTACACCCTCCATGGACTCATAAGTCACAGGGATCATAGTAATGTCAATCACATCTAATAATCAAGCTACCCAAACATGTGCATCAAACCCCCCTTTTCCCAGACAAATGCTCAAAGACGTTATGCTATTTAACAAGCTAGGTTTGGAGAGGGTCTCAAGGTGTCCTATTAGGCTAATTCTTTTCAGGTGTGGGGTGTTTCCAGGTGAAGACCAATCTAGGTCATGTAGATGCATGGGATGGTGTAGGGGATGTTTGGGCAAGGGGTGTAATGATAACAAGGAAATGTAGGTCTTACTTGTGGGTGCCTCTGTAGAGGGTGAGATGAACCTTGTCATGGATGCAATTGTTTCCTAGCCCATTCAATTCCTTTTTAATCTTTGTTTTATTTCTTTTTCTTTCAAGAGAATATCTAGAGGACATTTCCCTAGCGTGGTGACTAATGGTGACAAAGTCACCCACAAGCATTTCACAGAGATGAGAAGGTTGGCTTGTGATGAGACCCCCTTTCTCTTAGATATGCCACCAAGAGCCACTACCATGGTGTGGTGACCAGATGAATAATAGTTTTATACCACTACATGCCCATGTACCTAATAGGATAGCTCATGATGAGACCCCCTATCCACCAACTAGGTCTTGAGTTTTATTTTATTTTATGCCCCCCCACTTTTTCTTGCCGAGAAGCCTTTTATTGCTTTTATGAGGATCCCTGGGTGAAGAATCTCAAGGTTTGATCTTGGATTTTAACTTTTTCTAGCTACTTTTACCCTCTGGGCTTTTATCCCCTTCTTCCCATAAGGCAAGGTACAACCCTTACTAGCTTGGGAAACCCAATGCCCGAACCAATGTAGGGGATAGATGAGAGGGAAAATGATGAAAAGTGATAAGTATGGAAGGAATGGACGATGACCTTTCATACACCCACCCAATGACAACTCATCCCTAAGGGAACCAACTTGCTAGGGCACTCTGTCATCCCCCCCAGGTATAAGCATGTTAAAAGGCATAATTTCCAAGAAAATGTCATGAAGCAAAAGAGAATTAAATGCACATATTCAAATGTTTTGAGAATAAGAGTGACACATACCATGATACCCGAACTCATTACCTGATGGAGCAAGAGCCACAACTACTTTAGAACTAGGCCGTTGGGATGGATGTTGCTGCTACTGATAGATGGGAGACATTGAAGAAAGGATGAGCCCTCCAGGGCCAAGCTCAAGTCAATATGGCTCTCAGTAGTCTATGTCTAGGACATGTGGGCCTCGAGACATAATCTCCTTATTTATCCCTACGATAGGGTATAATAATCCTTTGCAATGCTCCATCAACTTTCCAAAGTCTCATGAACAATATTTCAAACCCTTCCTACACAATTTTGTGCTAGTATTCTTCGATGATATCTTGATCTACAATAAAACATGGGAATCACACATAGAGCATGTTGATATCTCCTTGCAACTCTTTAGAGACAACCAATTATTTGTGAAGCACTCAAAGTGTGCTTTTGGTGCTCATGAGGTTGAATATTTGGGTCACATTATAATTTAGGAGGGAGTACGAGTTGATCCCAAGAAAGTGGCAGATATGCAAGATTGGCCCTGTCCCAAAACACTGAAGAGATTGAGGGGATCCTTAGGACTTACAGGCTTAAGAAGTTTCATTTTATGATATAATAGATGCCCCCTAATGTATGAGGTCAAAAGAGAAACTAATGGATGAAATACATTATAAGTCTTCAAAAGTAGTTAGGCGGGGGTGAAGGTCACAAGAATCCAATATAAGGACAACAACCAACATAGAAACAAGTTAGAACAACTCAATTCCCAAGGCATACATACCCATGCTCATGTGTGATGATAATCATGGATGCCAATCAAGTACACTGCAAATCCATGTAAGATGTATATATAGCAGTGATCATGGCCATGGAAGAGATACACGGTGGATCCATGTCAAACATAGATCATAGCCACAAACAAATATACTATGGATCTATGTCTCATAATCAATGATGGATATCTGGGGCAAGAGCTAGAAAACTGATCCCTCATGAGTATCAATGCGTGGAGTGGTACTATCCAATTGCAACCCAAGAAACAATATGAAAGAGGTGATGCTACTAGATTCCCGAGGTCTTCAACCCAACCACCATGGTACGAGTATGCACTATGCGAATAGATGTGTTGGAGTTGAACACAATGAGACACCTTTTGATTATCGGTCATTGATGAATATTGTTAACAAACACAAGACAAACCACTGATAATGATAATGGTTGTCATGATACCTAGTACAATCTAACAAGCATGAATAAAGGATTTGATATCGAACACCTTGTAGAATATACCAATCAGGGGACATTGATGTATTCCCACTATCAATAGAGAGGGAACCTTCCACTCATGACTGCAATACCCAAGGTATTAAAAATGACTCTAGATCCCTGTCCCATAACAAGATGTGTTGATGTTGATAGGAAGAGATCCATTGGAAGGAGGGAAATAAGGAATCCCCCATCAGTCAACACGAGGAGTAGTAGAAGGCCAAATATTTGGAAGGACTTGGATGAAAGATTGAAAGGACCACCACAAAGTGCATCCCCTGCGTGAACCAAATGTAAATACGGCATGAAGAAGACCCTATGGATAACAACCAATAATGAAGATTGTCGATAATGGCGAGGAAACCACCAATGGGGACAAATGGAATCCAAGGTACTACACGAATCCCATTGTGTGAATAATGTTCTTGCCGTCAAACACAAGGGAAACCACTTAGTCAACGACCAATGATGGAATGTCATCTTTTGAGTGCAAGGTTACCTATCAATGATGTAAATAGGGTTAGGGTGCAACTCTAGGTCAAACTCTTAGATCAATTTATCATAGTCGATAAGAGATTAACTCATCAACATAAATTCAATGAGGACCTTCCATACTAGCATGAGTATAGGACAAAGATACTTCTGATTCTGAGATGGACTTGACACATGGGAAGGCGACTTGCAAAGCCAAGAATTCTACGGAATGACCGACATAGGCTAAACTTCCTTTGAACAAGAACACGACACATTCTGTGACCTAGGCAACATGGAATGGAAATGATCATTGACGTAATTCTGTGATGTAGGAGGAAACAACAAAATCTCTAGAGTGACTGGAAGAATAACCAGTCGAAGGAGTAAAAACTCTATGTAACTAGATCAGTTTCCTAAATCCATACTAAACCCAAATTGTTGAGACTTGACTCAAAACTTTGTGCTTTTTTCAAAGGTGACTTGACTTCTGCCAATACATATATAAAAGACTCATTTCCATGCTCTTTTTTTGTTACTTGATTCTTTTGTCTTTTCATATTGTAAAGCCTGAAAAAGAATAAAAGAATGCTATAATACATGGAGGAAACGAGTGTCGTGTGTAAGAAAACTAGTTCCATGGATAAGGAACGTACCTATACTCATTGCAAGGAAAACATGTGCAGGATATGGACACTCAGGGGAATGTTTCCTCCTAGGGTACAAGTGTCAAATTGTAACGGAAAAGTATGCAAGGCTAGAGACTTATGAGAATGCATAAGGTTGTGGCTAAACAACAACAAGCTGAAGTTGAAATTAGACACAAAAGCGTGAGCAACAAAATGCAATGTAGGATTACAACTTAACACATAAATATGGGAGTCCTGTGGGTAAAAATACATAAAAAGATTAAGAAGAACATGAGGTTTTCGACGCAATGTCATGGTGGGACTAATAGGACTCCCGAGCCTAAGAAAAACATCAACATGGGCACCAAAAGGCAAAGCAAGTGCCAAACTAGGATGCCCATGATGGTAGGCTCTACCACAAACTTGACGACACTTACATTGGTTGGAAGGGTTTGTGTCACCAATAAGTGGGGTCGACCCTAAGGCATATTTATAATTGGTCACTGATAATGCAAAATGCAAGGTGGAAAATGGTCCTATCCTATATATCAGTGATGAAAACATTACCTCAACGAGTCATAAAAATGGACTTAGCATGTAGAAAGATACTATTTTGATCATCTTGCTTACAAAATCTCAACTCAAACGGTTATTTTATCCTAAAAATATGGTCTATTAGGCGATATAATAACTAAACATGGTAAAAAACTATACAAAAGTGGATTAGAAATTCTATATAATATAGAAAAATTACCCAAAAATCATTTCATTTGAATATTTTTTACCAAATTTAGTAAAATGAGTGGAAAATATTCCAAACTTCAAATGATCACAGCAGGATCTACGTTCAACATAATTTGTCGTCGTCAGGACCAGGTAGACAAGTTGCAACCCTTCTTCCTTTTCATTCAATCATTTTTTAACTTTCCTACAATTTTATTTAGTTTTTTCATTTTGAAAAAGGGTGGGCATATACGCACCTGTGCTTGGCACATGCCACATATATACTATCATATACGTGGGGGCCCTTAATGAAAAGCGTGTATGTACGTGCTTGTCGCCAAAGGAACCCATGTACATGTCCATGAACAAGTAAAAAATAACAAAAAAATATGTATTTTTCCTTGCAGGATTTGCAAGATGGAGCTTGAGTGGCGTGAGAGAGAGCATGAGGATGATGACCAAGAGCTTTGGGATCATTCAAATATTCTAGAAGCTCTTCAACATTGTGGCTTAAGAAATTTTTTTGTGTGTCCCAACATGTGGGAATACAAGATATTGCTGCAGTTTAGATACTAGAATCCAAAGGCTGATGTCTTCATGTTGGATGGTCAATCCTTGACCATCAAAGTCGACGATATATACTTTATTACCTGTTTGTACTGCAAAGGAGATGTGGTAAATCTCCAAAATCAAGGTGGTATAGGGATGACCATAGAGGGATGCATTGTAGAATATTGTACAACCGATACACAACATCGTGGGAGTTAGATCCCGATCCACAACATAGAAGACTTGAGCCTAAAGGTGATCCTTTAGAGCATCACCTAGATTGCAGGGTCTGCAGCATTACACTAGGACTCTCTACCACATGTGTTTTATGAAGTATAGTGTCTTCATCAAGTGATATATGATGGGAGTACCTCTTTATCATAGAATATGAAAGCACAATTGACTGACTACAAGACTGGCAAGATGAAATTTTTAGATAGAAAATCATTTTGCGCTCAATATTTTTTGAGATATTTCCCATGCTTAGCCCGAAAGTCTTCATGCCACCACATGGACTTAGAGAATCATGTTTACTACGATGGGCCATATTTGTACAATTCTTAGGAAGTGGGCATGCACTTTATGTCCTCGATGACAATTTTTTCATTTGGTGGTAGCATCAAATCATCGCCATAGATGATTATCATTATGAGGGGATGGAATTTTCACCTGATCCTGACATGCCCGTGCCTCCTGGTGGTGACTGGGAAGGATAGGTAAGAAATGTTTTCAATTTCAGATTATTAAATTTTTATTTTGTTTTAATTATTTGAAAAGTAAAACAAAATACTTTTGGATGGTCATAACTAAAAAAATTCACATGAATGACAAATATTGGATCAATATGACCGAAGGGATATCCTCACCACTGATGCAGGGGTCGCGGTGAATCCCATCCAGGTGCTAATGATGCTCAGATGGAGTGCACCTTATAGAGTGTCTAGAGAAATCTAGGCCACCTTACTCATCAGATTCTGATGGTGCAGATCGAGGACTTGCAAGAGCATATGAAACAACACGTAGTCGGTGTACCTCATGCCTAGGAATAACTATTTAGGAATCTAGCCAACACAATTGTATGCTACCGAGAGACACATGCAGGAGCGAGGCCCTCAACATAGATAGTTCGTGAATCTGACGTAAACCAAAGGTTCCATGGGCATCTTCCAATCAAGCAAAGACACAATATGAACCCAAAAATAAAAAGGATGATACTAAAATTATTATCTATGTACAATAAGTAAAAAGATCAAACACTCGAACAACAATGCCGAAGAGAAATACTTCTTGAGGTAGATCCTGTTTCTGGGCTCCGATAACACATTACCCTCATAATCATATGACTCATAGTATTCTTTTTGAAGCAAATGCCTCATGATGTAAGGACCGTGCCACATTGGATTGAATTTGTCGGCACCTAAAGCGTCCTTATCCCGATCATAAACCAACACAAGGTCACCCTAAAAAACAATCCTTGGGCGAATCAACTTATCATATTGCGACTTGACACATTTTTTGTGTGTCTCATTCATGGTAGAAACATCACGATGTTGCTCATCTAGCTTCTCTAAGTAAAAAATACATGTTTCTAAATCAATCATGTCAAGTGGAAGCTCACTTGAAATTTTTAACAAAGGAATTTCACATTCAAAATGCATGACTACTTCCAGCCCATGAATTAGCTAGAAAGGCGAGAAACTAGTAGCAGTCTTAGCCGAGGTTCAGTAGGTCCATAATGTTGGATAAAGAATCAAATTCCAATTGAATTTTCTCTTATTGATAGTGCATTGAAGTATGGTCTTGAGAGACTTGTTTACGACCTCTACCTGAACATTCCCTTGTAGATAGTAAGGAGGAAAATGCTTCTGTTTAAATCCCAATTTAGATGCTAACTCAAATATCATTAAGTTCTGAAAGTGACTGTCATGGTCAGTGGCAATCTCTCGCGGAACTCCAAACCTGGTGAGAACCTGGTTGAAAAGAAATAAGGCTATAGTCTCACCATCATTCACATAAGTAGGCATGGCCTCCATCCACTTTGTAATGTAGTTGATGACCATGATGATGTAACAATACCCTCTAGTTGATGGAGGGTGGAATGTAGTGAAATGAATTCCCCACTTTATAAATGGACTGACAGTGATGACGAGAAAAAGTGGAGCAAGATGTGCACACATTTTGTGAGAGAAAATATGGCAAGGATGACACCTCTTGACCACCTCAATGCAATATTTAAAGATCATCATCCACAAGTATCTGATGCGTAGGATTTTTTAGGCTATTTCCAAACCAAGTAGATGATTCCCATAGCCTCCACTATGGAAATCGTTCAACACAGACTCTGGTTCTTTGTGGGTCAAGTAGTGACAGAGAATCAAATCAACCCCACAATGATACAATGTGTCGTCGATGATGAGGTAATTCTTCGCCTGATGGCGAATCCAATGCCGATCATCCCATGAATACTGTGGAGACAAATTGAGAGTCTGGAGATATATAAGAATATATCCGTACGAAGGATCACTGGAAGAAACAAAGAACAAATGTTCATCAGGAAATGAATCTGTAATCACGGGTTCCTCATTCTCCTTGAGAAATTTCGACATTAGCTCGTAAAAAACTAGAAAATTCTTGGACTTGGCAGAAATGAAATCTAAGTCAAATTCTTGTAGAATAACAATCCATTTATTGTATTTCCCCCAATTTATGTCATTTGAAGACGTGTTGAAATGGATTGACATCGACAACTACATTGTTTTCTTGAGTAAAATGTAATGTCATAATCTTTGGACATAATGAACAATTGCCAAGGATAACTTCTCGACATGTGAATAATTGAGTTCGAGCCCAATCAGACCACGACTAAGATAATAAATGATCTGCTCTTGCGAGCTATCATCCCCCTGAACCAAAACCATACCGACTGTGGATTCTTCTGCTGTGATATACAATAAAAAATCCTTGATATAGTTTGGAGGACTAAGTAGAGGGGAATACAGTAGTGCCTTCTTGAGTGCATATAAATATCGTTGCACAAACTCGTCCCATATGAAGGAAACCCCGTTCTTCAACAAGTGCATGAATCCCTTGGTGATGTCAACATAGTTCGTAATAAAACGTCGAAGGAAAATTTTCTTTCCTTGTAGACTCTGCAATTGATGAATATTTCGTCGGGGTGGAAATTGAACTATTGCATCCACATTTAATAGATCAACCATGATCCCTTTGTTGGATATTATGAAACCCAACAAATGCACGAATATGACAGAAAAGATGCATTTATTTGGGTTTAACAGAATACAATAATAATGACATCTTTCAAAAAAAAGCCCAAGGTGCGTTGGATGATCTACCCTCTTCTGAGAGTGAGCAGCGAGGTCATCCAGATAAGCCTGAACAATATGTTTCAAATCATGGAAAGTGAAAGACATGGCTTGCTGGAAGGTAGCTCTTGCTTTTTTAAGACCAAAAGTCATATTATGATACGCAAAAGTCCACCGACGACATATAAACGCCATATTGTGTTCATCCTCGGGCCATATCTGAATTTGATTGTAGCCAAAAAATCCATCCATGAAGGAGATTATTTTTCTTCTCACACACTCATCGATAATATGGTCAATGAAGGGTGTGGGGAAGTTGTCTTTAAGACAAGCTTTGTTTAAATATCGAAAATCCATAAAACACGTATAGTTCCTTGATTTTTGTTGACAGGAAAAGGATCTGACATCCATTCAGTGAGAGGAATTGGGTAAACAAAACCTACCTTGAGAAACTTTTCAACCTCAGCCTTTATGGTTGCTACCTTCCTAGGATTAATTAGTTGTAACTTCTGCCAAACATTCTTAGAATTTTCATAAGTGAGAATCTCGTGTTTGATGATTCGAGGATTTATGCTTGGCATATCTTCATAGGAATAGGAGAAAACATCATGGAACTCTTTAAACAAAGAGGTATACGTGTATATCTCTTCTAGAGAACAATCGACATCGATAAAAAAAAATTCGACGATGTCGGGTTTTTAGAAATGTTGATAGGAATGGTTTCTGATATGTTAACCGTATTCCGTTTGGCATAGATATTGTTAGTCTCTAATTTTGCTGTTGATTTTGTGAGAAATCCTAATCCTAAACCCTTCCTACCCGCACTTTATTATCTACATTTATTTGATTCAAATCATTGTTTTCAGCTTTTTATGGTTTGCATTTTAGATTTTTGGATAATTTCTTTAAGTTTGGAGTTTTAAGACATGGTTTGAATCATGTGTCACTTCATATGCCTGTTTGAATTTTACAAATTCAAATTATGCTAAGTCATTAATAGCGCTACTAGAATAACATTATTCCCGTAGCAAAAATATAACCATGCCTTAATATGCACCCACCACCCAGATTTCGTTATGATTACCCAGATCGTGGACTAAGAGTTCATATGTGTCCCACGATGGCTCTTGAATCATTTGATGATTCAAACCGTTACATGATCGGATCGCTCTATACTTGCAAATGACTCATTTCAAATCGTTCAATTCCCAAAGATCATTATTTGAAACAGTCACTCTTCGTCCTAATTTTGCTGAATTTTAAGTGTAGATGTTTTCTTAGGAGAACAATTATATATTAACAGATTGCAGGTAGCATATTCAGAATCTGAGTAGTCCCAGTTGTAGCATTGTGTTTTGATGGCGCCTAAGAGGAGTGGA